>CANNZV010002406.1:171256-206854 GCA_947561585.1 Caprella mutica
AGACTGTCCAGTTATAGGTGCCTGAAACTACTGAGTTGCTCAAATACCTCCACCTTCTGACTTCCGGTTCAGACATATACGTAAGTAAACAGTTCAGGCGAGAAAATATTACACCCTAGCGGCATAATATACCCTAGCGGCGTGTCGTGTGTGCCCAAGTAAAATAGTATGTCTCATAAACTTGCCATTTGTTCTCTCCAGCTCTCTCCAAATTTCCACAAATTCTCTCCAAAATGATCAAATTTTCATAAATTCTCTCCAAAATAACATTGTAGCATAGAAGAAAAATAGATAAAAACTCGCCATTTGCAATTGAAAAGCTCAAAATAACTGTCCACAAACTGTCACAAACTCGCCATTAAAATGGCGAGTTTGGACATGCTTTATTACTTGGGTGTGTGCAAGGTGTGTGAGTAGCAGCTGACCTCTTCCTTGATTGATAGTCTCGGGTTCCAGCGTCGCTGCGCCTTGTACCACAAAATCGCTGCTAGCACAGTTCTTGAGGTGTACCGGGCTGAAGCAAAGTCCCATAGACTTGTCACTGACAGTCCTATCTGTGCCCGGTATCACAAACCACTCAAAACTGTGGTTGGTGACTGGACAGGTACAAAAGCTACCTGGAGTCGTATGCCTGAACTGTAGTGGGCCCCTGAACTTCGAGCTGCCGGAAGTTGTCTGATCAATTGTGGAGGGGAGCCAGTCTGTATTTAGTGGTAAATTCCACCGACTTGTCGGTGGAATTTTGAGGTTGATAGGCCTAATATTCCAACAAAGTCGGTGGGATATTTGTTTCAAGATAACTGCTAAGACCTTTTGTTGGTGGGAAATCTGAGAACAATCGTATCTAGTATGGCGGTGGTGGCAACATGATAACATCATACATCCTCCCTCAATGGATGCCAGAGCATTACTGTTTGTCTGAGAGTCGAAACTGTGTGAACAACTATACATATGTACTTATATTAAAACTCAAAGTAATCCACCCCACCCTCCCCTCAACATTGTAAACTTTTGATTACTAAACTTTTGATAAATACATAGGTAGTAACTAGTACCCACATCTAATATTATGGTGGCCCATATCAAGACAATGGTGGCCTTTTAGATTAGAGTGAGCAGTATAAGATACTTTCTGTAATATAGTACCTACTAGATACTACCTATATATATTATACCTATAGGTATAATTTGCCACAAATTTTAAATTCTTTTTCTTCTTATCTTAAGAATCAGTAGAAAATCAGACAGACAGGTACCATAATATTTCGAGCTAACTAAAACATGAATAATTTTGCAAGCTTGTTTTTTGTTTTCCTTAATATTTTTCTGATAAGAGTTTCTACAGTTTTCTTAAAAAAAAATTTGATGCCAAATGATATCAGTTACCTAGGTACTATCTTACATTAAATAAATAAAATAATACGATGGAAACTGTAGTACCTCTTAATTAGATGGCTGCACAATATCAGAATAAAAGATTATTGTAAATACCAAACAAGCTTGAAGATTATTCATGTTTTAAGTAACATAAAATGTTACGATTCCATCATTGCATGCTAACACATAACCCCCAACCAGTGACCCCAATTGCCCAGTTCGTTACTTGTCTGATAAATAATTATTATATCTAACTACATGTTTAATATCGCAATAGGTAACACTACCTATTTTAAAAAAATAGTTATTTTACCTATCGTGTTTTCTCATATCTACATTTACATATGACCGAAGATGTGAAATTGACCGCTAATTCGTAAGTTACCAAGTTCCCCCATGTATAGGATTTCTATTCAAGGGCCGAAAATGTGTTATCGTATGATAACTTAGAACTTACCTCAGATATAAGAAAAAGTTAATGAATTTAACTAACAATTCAAATGGTTATTTTAATATAGGCTTACTATAATTAAATAACCAGTTAAAGTAGTTAGTAAATTATACAATATTTGTGTGGTCGGAAATATGGAAACGTCTGATAACTTGAAACTTACCCTAGGAACTTGAAACTTACCCTAGGTAGACTGGTACCCAATACTCTAGTTTATTAACTTATGTACGTGATGGTACGTGAACTTCTGTTTTAAATAGTTTAATCATACGTTTTATAACTATATAATTTCCTACTTACCTAATAATGATTATGTAATTTCTATTTAAATTGTTATCCATGATACTAAATAAAGAGTTAAAATAAGTAGGTAAATAGGTTTATATTTCTGTGATCGAAAATGTGGAACCGTACAATAATTCAAAGTACCTACTTCCAGTGATTTACGCTACTCCCTTCCCACGATTTAAATACGCTGTACATTAATAAACTTTATTAATGTACAGTGTAATTAAACCTTGGGAATAGCGTAAATCACTGGAAGTAGGTAGTTTGAATTATTGTACGCTTCCACATTTTCGATCAGAGAAAAATAAACTATATATATACTTACCTATTTTAACTCATTATTTTGATTGGTACTATCCATATGATCGAAAATGTGGAAGCGTACAATAATTCAAACTACCTACTTCCAGTGATTTACGCTATTCCCAAGGCTTAATTACACTGCACATTAAATAAAGTTTATTAATGTACAGCGTATTTAAATCGTGGCAAGGTAATAGTGTAAATCACTGGAAGTAGGTACTTTGAATTATTGTACGGTTCCACATTTTCGATCACAGAAATATAAACCTATTTACCTACTTATTTTAACTCTTTACTTAGTATCATGGATAACAATTTAAATAGAAATTACATAATCATTATTAGGTAAGTAGGAAATTATAAAGTTATAAAACGTATGATTAAACTATTTAAATCAGAAGTTCGCGTACCATCACGTACATAAGTTAATAAACTAGAGTATTGGGTACCAGTCTACCTAGGGTAAGTTTCAAGTTATCAGACGGTTCCACATTTTCGATCACAGAAATAGAAACCTATTTACCTACTTATTTTAACTCTTTATTTAGTATCATGGATAACAATTTAAATAGAAATTACATAATCATTATTAGGTAAGTAAGAATTTATAAAGTTTTAAAAACGTATGATTAAAATATTTAAATCAGAAGTTCACGTACATAAGTTAATAAACAAAATGGCTGTCAGGATGACGTGATATTCTTAACACTTGAACATGTATTGAACTGGTTAAATATAGAAAAAGTTATAGCTATTCAATGAATATAAGCAGAGTATTAAGAATACTGGTAAATCAAAATATACAGTATACCTAATTAACACAAAATACCTTTCTATTATAAGTACAGCTAATTGTTTTAATTTAAAATTTTCGGTTCTAGACATGTGTGGGACAATTGTCTGGACTTGTACATGTTTTTAAGTATTTACAATTAGCCTAATATTTAAGAAATAATACGATCGGAAAATTTAGATTTGAATTTGATAAATTATAAAGCACTAGTTTAAACATTACTGTTCATTCAATTAGGTATTTTGAGTAAATATATTAAACTGAAAGAATGTACGTAGGTACTAGGGTAGCTAACTTATGAATTATCAATCAGTTTCACATCTTCGGTCTTATACATTCCTAAGAAAGAAACTAGCAATATCATAATTATTATTAGGTAGCCTATTTCTTTTGTTTTTATTCTTTAACCAAAGATGCTATTCAGGGTTTCTGTGAGACTTCAATGGTCTGGTTTTCTTTTGATTCAAAAGAGAAAAAGAATAGTTTTACGGTACCTAATGGTTACTGGAAATGTGGTAGCAAACTAGGTATGATAATTGATATTATCATTCTGTATACCTAGGTACTATCTTGCATTAAATAAATAAAATACTATGATGAAAACTGTAGAAGATGTTATCAGAAAAATATTAAGGTAAACAAAAACAAGCTTGCAATATTATGGTACCAGTCTGTCTGATTTTCTACTGATTCTTAAGATAAGAAGAAAAAGAATTTTAGAATTTGGTGGCAAACTGGCAAATGATATTAGGTACCTGGCTATACAGTATACTTAGACAGCTTAGTTAGCTTGGTAGTAATAGGTAGCTACTCTATTTTGATAATTAAATAAAATACTATGATTTAAACTGTAATAAGTAATAATTACACTGATTTGAACTTTTATTACTAGTTTGAATTGTCCTGAAAGATTTCTTCCTAACTAGTCGGTGGAATTTTGTAATTTAACATACAGTGGCGGTGGCACAACTTAATTTTCCTGCTCATGGCGGTGGAATTGGCAAAAATATGGTGACTTTTTCGGTGGAATTATTCCTATATAAGGCATGTCGGTGGAGTTCCATGCACCAAATACAGACTGGGAGGGGAGTACTCGTGGTTTTTGGTGCCTATGTGTCTGTTCTGGCTTGAACATTGTGGGACCTGTTCTGTTTTGGTTAGAGCTGCTATTAGAGTCCTCCTTCGGGTGCTAGCCTCAGTGTTATAGCTTTGTCAATATAAGACCAACTTTGAAAGTTTCAGCTCTTCTGAATGTGAAAGTTAGTTGGAGTTAGTTACGCTGGGTTGATTTGGAGTCAATTTTGAGAAATGAAAACGATGAGGAGCCCTAGCAAGGTGTCGGGGCCTGAGCGGCAAAAGGTGACGGAGGGGATAGGTTGGAAAGTGTCTGGTAAGGTTAGTGGTTCGAAAGATGAGGTAGGGAAAGAGTTAAAAGAGGAAGAGTTAGGCAAGGTATGGGAGAATAAGGATAAGGAATTTTGCGAGGGATGTTTAAGTAGAGTAGATACGGGGCAGATGGGATTGGAATGTGGTGGATGTAGTAGATGGTACCATGCAAAGTGTGAAAAGGTGTCTAAGAAAGAGTATGAATTGATTTGTAAAGTTGATGACAAGGTAATATGGCATTGTGGTAAGTGTGGAGATATTCTTCCTATGGTACTGGAAGAAAATAGGAGACTCCAAAAGGAACTAAGCGTAGTAAAGCAGGAGATTTGTGAATTGATGGAAACTGTGGAGGCTATGAAGAGAAGCAAGATGTCTGGAAATTTGGACAAAGTAAATATGGGATCGATAAAGACTTCCCAGCAAAATCTTGAAAGCAAGATCGAAGACATTGTTAAGATAAATGAAAGATTTCAGGAGAAGCTGCAAGATGTTGAGAAGGGCATTAAAGCTAAGGTGGAAAAATGTATGGAGGAAATTGAAGATACCAGGAAAGAGCAAGCAAGACTGAAGGAGGAAATGGAAATAGAGGTGAGTCAAAATCTGGGTAAGTTGAATAAAAAGATAGAGGAAAGTAGCTGGCAAACTAGAAAGGAGATTGATGGGAAACTAGAAACTAAAGTTAGGGAGATTAAACAGGATAAGGGTGGGAGTGAGGATAGTAAGAAGGGTATAGCCAGTCTAAGAGAAGAATTAGAGATGATTAAAGAAGGGTATAGTAGGGGCTCTGTGGAAGCTGGGGGAGATAGCAGAATGGTTAGAGATATGCAGGAGCAAGTAGAGCAATTAGAGAAGGATAGGAGGAAGAAAAATGTTATGATATTTAATTTGAAAGAATCAGGTAGAACTGATCTGAATGGAAGATATGAAGATGATGAGAGAATGTGCCAGGAATTGTTCGGAAAGTTGGGTATTGAGGATGTAGGAGTTGAGACTGTGGTTAGACTGGGTAAAACAGCACCTAATAGAGCTAGGCCACTTCTCATTAAGTTGAACCAGTATAGGGACATTAGGATAATAATGCAGGCAAAGAGTAGCTTAAGACAACTAGATGGATTTGGTAATGTTTATATTGAGAGGGATTTAACTGTGGTAGAGAGGGAGCAAAATAAGAAGTTGAGAAGAGAACTATACGAAAAGCGGGATGAAGGGAAAGGATGGTTCATTATTAGGGGGAGAAAGGTTGTAGAGGTGGAGGGATCAATGGGAGAGATGATTAGAAGTGAAGGCAGGTCTGGTCATGCTGGTAGGGGAGTGGGACAGAGGTGGAGAGGTCAGGGAGGTGGACCTAGTCAGGCGCAGAGAGGTGGTCAGGCGCAGAGAGGTGGTCAGGCGCAGAGAGGTGGTCAGGCGCAGAGAGGTGGTCAGGCGCAGAGAGGTGGTCAGTTGCAGGGAGGTGGTCAGTCGCAGGGAGGTGGTCAGTCGCAGGGAGGTGGTCAATCGCAGAGAGGTGGTCAGTCGCAGAGAGGTGGACCTGGTCAGTCGCAACAGACTGCCATTAGAGTGGTGGGAGAGACCAACCAGCAGAGCAGTGGAGATGTCACACAGAGGGTTCAGGAGGGTGCTGCTAGCAACTGAAGGCAGCCAGAGGGAAAGAAAACTGTGAGTAATAAAAATAAAGGTGTGAATGATATAGTGAGTGTGTTTTTGTTGAATGTGCAGGGGCTTACAGTGCATAAATGGAATGAATGGCAAGAGATAGTTGAGAGGATGAATAGTAAGATAAAGATTTCAATGTTTACTGAAACGCAGCATAAGGTAGAGAGAGTGTTTTTTGGTAAGGATTATAAGTATGAGGTGGGCATGAGGAATGAGCAAGATAAGAAGGGTGGTGGACTTATGATAGGATCGAGTGATGAAGTTAGTATTGTTAGGGTAGAGTGTGGTAATCCAGATGTTTTGTGTGTAGATATTGAAATGAGAAAGAAGAAGATGAGAGTGATACTCACTTATTGGGATGTTAGAGATAATGATAGGAATGATAGGATAGTTGTGTGTATTAGGGGTATTGTGGAAGAGTATGAAGGGAAGTTAATGGTTTTGGGAGATATGAATGCACATATAGGTTTTTTAGGTCAGCAAGAATTAAATAGGAATGGAGATAAGTTATTAAACTTGATGGATGAATGTAGACTTGTTATGTTAAATTTGGATGAGGCATGTAGAGGTGAGATTACTAGAGAAGAGGGTATGCATAAGAGTGTGATTGACTTTGTTTTGGTGAATGGATTTTTGTATGAGGATTTTGTGAAGATGGATATAGATGAAAGGAAGGAATTATTTGATTTATCTGATCATTGTATGATTAGAATTGACTTTAAAATTGGTATGAATGGTAGTGAAGAGGTGATGCAGAAAAATATAGAGTACTATAGAGTTAAGGATGATATGAAAGGGAGATTTTTGCAAGGGATGGAAGATAGAATAACAAGCGTGAATGCGGGTGAACAGGACTGTGTGTTTCATGAGGCTGTGAATGAAGTGTGTGAGGTAGTGTTGAAGAGAACCAGAGTGATTAGAGGTAATTTAAATGTGAATGAATGGGAAAGTGTGTGGATGAATGAGGAGATAAGAAGAGAAGTAGGTGTGCGTAAGCAGTTGAACAGAATTAGAAGGAATCTACAGGAAGGGGCAGTAAGGAATGAGGCATGGGTAAGGTATAGGGAGCAAAAGAGGAAAGTTGCAGATATGGTGAGAGAGAGTATAAGAGAGTATGAAAGAAGCAAGACGGATGAGATAAGAGGCAATAGAGACTCTGGTAAGAAAATGTGGCACAATATTAGTGTACTGAGAGGAGTGAGAAAGAATGGTGTTGTGAAAGTTTATGATGAAAGTGGGAATGAGATGAATGTGGAGGATTTGAAGAATAAGATGTGTAATTTTTGGAAACAAATTTACCAGATGCATGATAATGATGTGATAGAGGTATGGAATGACAGGACTAGAGAACAGTATGTGCAGAGTGACTATAGAGATGAAGATAGAGTAAATGTGGTGTATGAGAATGTTTTGGAGCATGGTAGGGGAGTGTTTAGAATGGTAGATATTAGAGTGGATGTGCCTTTGAATCTTATAGAGCATTATAGTATGACAAGAGGAAGAGTGGAAGATGTAATTAGGAGAAGGATGGATGAAGTAGTGGTGAGCAGTGTGGATGTCAGGAAAGCGTTAAAGAGAATGAAAGTTGGAAAGCAACCTGGAATAGATGGTATTAAACCAGAAGTGTATAAGTGGATGCTAGAAAGTGAAAGATGTATGGATGAAATGTGTAGGTATTTTAACAGTGTGTTAGATATTGGTGTGCCTGTGAATGAATGGAGTGTGTCAAAGACTTGTATGATTCCGAAAGTAAATAAACCTAGTGTGAAAGATTTGAGACCAATTGCCTTGTTGAATGTTGAGTATAAGATTTTTATGAGTGTAATGAAAGAGAAGTTGATTGAGCATGTGAGAGTGAATGGGCTGATGAATGAGTTGCAGATTGGTTTCACGAGTGGGAGAAGGATAGAAGATAATTTATTTATGCTGAGTTATGTGATAGAATCGTGTAGGAGGGATAAGAAGGAATTGATTGCTGTGTTTGTGGATTTTGCTAAGGCATTTGATAGTATTAGGAGAGGAAGTCTGATTGAATGTATGAAAAGGTGTAAGTGTGATCCTAGAATGATTGATGTGTTTGCAAGAGTGTATGAGAATGATAGTACTGAGTTTAGTGTGAATGGGGAGAAAATGGGAAGAATGGATGTGTGGAATGGTATTAGGCAGGGGTGTACTTGCTCACCCCAGTTATTTATAATGGCGGTGAATGAGATAATTAGTGGTTTGCAAAGGAGTGGTTTAGGTTTTAAGAATGAGTGTGTTTATGTGCCAGCTTTGTTCTTTGCGGATGATGGTGTGATTTTTGGGAACAGTGTGAGAGAGGTTGAAAGAATGATTGATGTGCTTGTGACTAAAACTGCAGAGATAGGAATGACTGTGAACAAGAGTAAATGTAATGTGCTTGTGTTTAATAGGAAGATGGATGTTAGAAGTATAAGAGGAATGGATGTAGTGAAGGATGTAAAGTATTTAGGAGTGAGAGTGTCAAGTGGGAAGGATGTTTTTAAAGTGCACAGAGAGAATGTTATGATGAGAGCTAGAAGGATGAGTAACATGACGTACTCTGTTATACACAAGTCGTGTAACAGAGTACTGATTGGAAAGACGTATTGGAAGAGTGTGGTGATGCCAAGTTTGTTGTATGGAAGTAGTGTGTTTTGTTGGAATGTGAGTGATATTGAGAGACTGCAAAAATGTGAGAATGCTGTGTGGAGGTGTGTGTTGGGGGCCCCATCATATGCACCTCTGGTAACTCTCCAGGGTGAGGTGGGGTCTTCAAGTATGAGAGCAAGAGATATGAAGGCAAAGTTGAATTATGAGAAGCATGTGAGGAATGGTGAGAATGAACTGTTGAAAATGATGTATGAGGATATGTGTGAATGGAACAAGTGTAAATGGTTAGAGACTGTGAAAGTGTATAGAGAGAGAGTGGGAGTGCGATTGAATGAATTGGATGATATGAGTAATGAATGTATAAAGAAAAAGGTGTATGCATGGGAGAGTGATAGGTGGAATGAGGAGAGAATGCAAAAGAGTACAATTAGTTTGTATAATGAATGTAAGAGTGAGATCAGAGATGAAGGATTGTATGAGAATGACTGGGGATCTGTTTTGCTGTATAGATGTAGGAGTAATAGTCTGAGGCTAAAGTGGAGAGAGAGATATGTGAATGGAAATGTTAATTGTGTTGCGTGTGACTTAGGAGTGGTAGAGAGCTTGGAGCACTTTTTGTGTGCGTGTGAGTGGTATGAGTGTGTCAGAAGAGAATTTGGAATGAGTGGTGTTAGTATGAAAGATCAGTTGTTTGGAAGCAGTTTAGTGTGGGCAAGGGAGTGTAGAAGATACTTGGAGTTTATGTGGAGAAGAAGAAAATTGAGAATGGATGAATGAATGTGTAAATATTGTATATATTGTTAATTATGAATTTTATGTTGTGATTTTTTTGATTTTAGTCTTTTAATAAAGATATTTTAATGGAATTTCAGTGCTGATATCAAAGCAATACTGGGGGACCAATAACCTGTAACCTGTAACAGTTCATAATAGAATACTATGAACTGTGGTCTTGAGCTTGAGGCGTCTCCAAGGAACTTAGGAAGGCTTCTCCTCTTATTGTGTTGTCCCTTAAGCCCTCAGGCTCCCAGTACCTAGGTCCTACTCTAAATCTCTTCTGAGTTTACATCAGTGGGGAATCTGGGGATACCGGATTAGGGAGGGTAGACTGCTGGAACTGCCGAACTGGTAAAGTGTTCTCCAAGAAATCCTCTATTTTGACTTCTGTTCTCAGTAAAATACATGTAAATATAAAAGGAAATTAAGGATTGTTTGCACAGAAAATGTTAAAAATGCCCCATATTCTGCAGACTGGGTAGACCGTAGGGCCGTAGGCCAGTCTGAAAAGTAAGTATCCTCAGACCCAGGATTTTTTACAGAAATTGGGATTTGGGCGCAGCAAATAACATGAGAACATAGGAATTAAATAGGACTTGGGCGCAGGATTAATCCACAAATCCTGCTCTACTTTTCAGTCTGGACCGTAGGTTACGGTCCATGTTTTAAAGTTACAATAAAGTATGGACAAAGTCGCCAGTATATTGGCGACTTTTGAGGGGTTAAATAAGTTGAAAAAAATGTAAATAACAAGTAAATCACTCATATAATAGTCTCAAGAGATGCACATGCATCAGAAATGAAGCATAATGATGTTTCAAAGTGTAAAATCTTCACTAGAAACTTTCTAGTGAAGATGTTGATAATGATGTTTCAAAGTGTAAAATCTTCACTAGAAACTTTCTAGTGAAGATTTTACACTTTGAAACATCATTATGCTTCATTTCTGATGCATGTGCATCTCTTGAGACTATTATATGAGTGATTTACTTGTTATTTACATTTTTAAATAGTGTAAAATCTTCACTAGAAACTTTCTAGTGAAGATTTTACACTTTGAAACATCATTATGCTTCATTTCTGATGCATGTGCATCTCTTGAGACTATTATATGAGTGATTTAGTAGAAAGTCAAATTTCTCCTTTAAAGTATCTTAAATGTGGCGACCTCAGCCGACCTGGATCCCATTTCTCACTAAACTGGCAACTTCCATGCCACCCTTTGAAACATGGGTTACGGTAGGTACTGAAGAGAATGCCTGGCAGATAATCAGATTGTCCCTGAACCCTGGTAAAATAGCTAAAAATCCACCGACTTTGCCAGAATATTATTTTCACAGAGGGGAAAATTCCACCAACATGTCATGTCAGTAATAAAAACCTATCAGTTAGATGTTAGATGAACCAAAGCAGCCTGCCAGATCATTAAACTATCATGAAGTGTGCAGTACAACAAACTAGTGGATACAAAAAACTACATTCAATAAATCTTCATTTATTCCGAGACCGAAATTTCCGACCACCTACTTTTTTGCTCTAAATTGAGTGTTTTACACACCTGTGAGCGTATCTTTCGAGGTGTAGCAAAACCCCTGCTTCAGACACCCACCTTGATGCTTTCACCCCCACCTCCTCCCCCTCCTCCTCCTTCTTCCTCTTAACTTCCTTTCCGGCTTTCCCTGTGGGGGAGGCTCTTTTCCCCCACCCACGAGAGTGTGGATTGCCTCCAGAGAATCTTGTTCATGTCCACTTGTACTCGAGTCGTGAAAAGTGTCTGTGGGGGAGAGAAAGGCGGTTCAGTGAAAAGGTAATAATATTCTCACAGCATTATTTACTCCATTAATTTACGTAAATAATTTTTTCCCCATTAATTTACGTAAATAATTTTTTCTCCCATTAATTTAAAAAAAAAGAAAAATTTCCATTAATTTACGTAAAAAAAATTTCCCTTTATTTACGTGAATAATTTTTCTCCCATTAATTTACGTAAATTTTTTTCCATTAATTTACATAAATAATTTTTTCCATTACCTAATTTACGTAAATAATTTTTTTCCCCATTAATTTATGTAAATGTTTTTTTCCCCCATTAATTTACGTAAATATTTTTCCATTAATCTACGTAAACAATTTTATTCTCCATTTATGTTCATTTCCATTAAATTACGTACGTAATGTTTTTATCACAAGTCAAACATTGCTGCTTTTTAACTGCTGTATTTGTATATATTTCAATGACCTTCTTTGATTGCGTTTACTTAATTAGCGTCAGACCGGGTGGCTTTGCGCACTTCAACATTCCGGGTGAAGTTGTGCATCGGTAATTGACGGTGAATGCGTGGAAATATTTCAAATCTGACAACACCATTGGATAGAACAGCTCTTAAACCCCCTAGTGCATAAATTTCACGAAAATCGTAAGAGATTAAGTATGGATACTAAGTGTTCAAACAGAGACCTATGTTTTTTATAGCAAAATAATTATTTTGGACTAGAATCGAATCTCGGCGAACTATACTGTAGTGTTGATAATTATGCTCCAATTTGATTGCAATTTACGTTGGATACGCATAATTTACTGCAGATTAACGTCATGTAAGTTGATTTTAATAATAATTATAAATTATTGAGATATAACCAATATACTAGATGCGCAAGAACACCCTGGGTATAATTTAATTCACGGGTGGACTTGCGCACATTTATTAATGAAGTTAAAGAGCTCTTCTTCATTAATAAACCTGTGATATTCATCCCCGATACTCCTATATCACGGCAATTCCACAGCAGCCTCACGGTAATTCCTCAGCAGCCTCACGGCAGTTGCACAGCAGCCTCACGGCAGTTGCACAGCAGCCTCACGGCAGTTGCACAGCAGCCTCTTGGCAGTTGCACAGTAGCCTCACGGCAGTTGCACAGCAGCCTCGCGGCAGTTGCACAGCAGCCTCACGGCAATTGTACAACAGCCTCGCCCTCACGGCAATTGCACAGCAGACTCACGGCAATTGTACAGCAGCCTCACGGCAATTGCACAGCAGACTCACGGCAATTGCACAGCAGACTCACGGAAATTGCACAGCAGACTCACGGCAATTGCACAGCAGACTCACGGCAATTGCACAGCAGACTCACGGCAATTCCACAGAAGCCTCACGGTAATTCCACAGCAGCCTCACGGCAATTCCAGAGAAGCCTCACGGCAATTCCAGAGAAGCCTCACGGCAATTCCAGAGAAGCCTCACGGCAATTCCAGAGAAGCCTCACGGCAATTCCAGAGAAGCCTCACGGCAATTCCAGAGAAGCCTCACGGCAATTCCAGAGAAGCCTCACGGCAATTCCACAGCAGCCTCACGGCAATTCCACAGCAGCCTCACGGCAATTCCACAACAGACTCACGGCAATTGTACAGCAGCCTCGTCCTCACGGCAATTGCACAGCAGCCTCACGGCAATTGCACAGCAGACTCACGGCAATTGCACAGCAGACTCACGGCAATTGCACAGCAGACTCACGGCAATTGCACAGCAGACTCACGGCAATTGCACAGCAGACTCACGGCAATTGCACAGCAGACTCACGGCAATTGCACAGCAGACTCACGGCAATTGCACAGCAGACTCACGGCAATTGCACAGCAGACTCACGGCAATTGCACAGAAGCCTCACGGTAATTCCAGAGACGCCTCACGGCAATTCCACAGCAGCCTCACGGCAATTCCACAGCAGCCTCACGGCAATTCCACAGCAGCCTCACGGCAATTCCACAGCAGCCTCACGGCAATTCCACAACAGACTCACGGCAATTCCACAGCAGACTCACGGCAATTCCACAGCAGACTCACGGCAATTCCACAGCAGACTCACGGCAATTCCACTGCAGCCTCACGGCAATTGTACAGCAGACTCACGGACAATTGCACAGCAGACAGATTCACGGACAATTGCACAGCAGACAGATTCACGGACAATTGCACAGCAGACAGATTCACGGCAATTGCACAGCAGACAGATTCACGGCAATTGCACAGCAGACTCACGGCAATTGCACAGCAGACTCGCGGCAGTTCCACAGCAGCCTCGCGGCAATTCCACAGCAGCCTCGCGGCAATTCCACAGCAGCCTGTCGGCAATTCCACAGCAGACTCACGGCAATTCCACAGCAGACTCACGGCAATTCCACAGCAGACTCACGGCAATTCCACAGCAGACTCACGGCAATTCCACAGCAGACTCACGGCAATTCCACAGCAGACTCACGGCAATTCCACAGCAGACTCACGGCAATTCCACAGCAGACTCACGGCAATTCCACAGCAGACTCACGTCAATTGCACAGCAGATTGGGGCAGTTGCATAGAAGATTGGGGCAGATTCACGGCAGTTGCATAGCATATCGGGGTTAGATTTTCTATGCACAGTTTATACATAGGGTGAACTTGCGCACTGCGCAGTTTCACATTGGGTGAATTTGCGCGGTGCGCAAGTACACCCGGTAATTGCTCAAAATTCACCCTGTTTATCCCCACTATCTTTGCGCACAGTTTTTCGATGATAACTTTTTTCTATTGAACTTAGAGAGTTGAAACTTGGTGTGCTCCTAGGTCTACCCTTCATCTATCTGCACACAAAAAATCAGATTGCTGACTTCTCTAGTTTTTTCGTAAAATCTAAGTATGCGGAAAATGCGCAAAGCCACCCGGTCCGACGCTACTTTTACTTTAACATACAATAATATTTGAATAGCATTATTGTTATCATCAATGTAGGCAGAGATGGGCGAAAAGTACATCGAAAGTACGTAAGTACTAAGTACAAGTACTCGTAAATCAATGTACTTGAAGTAGTTGCCCAAGTACTCAAATAAAAAAGTACTTTCAAAGTACAAGTACCAAGTACTTTTAAAAGTACTTTCAAGTACCAAGTACATTTACTATACAATTTAAAAACTAATAATTTATACTGTTAACTCTGATAGTATACATCTTCTCAGTGACTTTATTCTCTGATAGTACATCATCACAGTGACTCTTTTCTCTGATAGTACATCATCACAGGGACTCTTTTCTCTGATAGTACATCATCACAGAGACTCTTTTCTCTGATAGTACATCATCACAGAGACTCTTTTCTCTGATAGTACATCATCACAGTGACTCTTTTCTCTGATAGTACATCATCACAGGGACTCTTTTCTCTGATAGTACATCATCACAGGGACTCTTTTCTCTGATAGTACATCATCACAGGGACTCACTGTACACGTCCACACGCTTATAATTCGTCAATGTGTTTGGTAAATATTGGTTGTGATATCTAGGTATTACAAAATAATTATATTCAATGAACTTAAATTGGTCAATATAACTCATAGTCTATATACATGATTGTATGTCAGAATATATAAATATTCACCGTCACATAAAAGTGTACAATATGTCTTACAGTCTTAGTTTTTGATGCTACTGTTTGACAAAGTTTTCAATTTTACTGCTTAACTCAATGATATGTGCTAAAAGAGAATATTTCAACCTATTTTAAGTATTTTTATACGATAAATTTTGGCCTATTTGAACATTTTTCACCAACCTCCATTTTTGTTGAATCTAACCTTCTCACCAAACCCCCTTTCTCACCAAACCCCCTTTCTCACCAAACCCCCTTTCTCACCAAACCCCCTTTCTCACCAAACCCCCTTTCTCATCAAACCCTCTTTCTCATCAAACCCTCTTTCTCATCAAACCCTCTTTCTCATCAAACCCTCTTTCTCATCAAACCCCCTTTCTCATCAAACCCCCTTTCTCATCAAACCCCCTTTCTCATCAAACCCCCTTTCTCATCAAACCCCCTTTCTCATCAAACCCTCTTTCTCATCAAACCCTCTTTCTCATCAAACCCTCTTTCTCATCAAACCCTCTTTCTCATCAAACCCTCTTTCTCCCCTTACCCCCATTTCACCAAACCCCCTTTTCACCAAACCACGCAATGGTCATACCCATAAAGCATTGATTTCATTTTTAAATTTCAGAATCAAAACATCTATTTAATGAATAACTAATCTCCTTTCATAATAAATAGAATCAAGATTGGTAATTTTCAACAAAATATTTATAGTTTGATTACCATAAATTTCTTGTTGTTCTCAACACGAAGATAAAATGTGTGCAAGTAAAACAACAGTGGCATATTTCTACGACCCAGATGTAGGGAACTTCCATTATGGTGAGTTTATTTTTGTAATTCCATACATGAAGTAGGAATTAGGGCTATACCAATACCATAAATATTACCGTTACTTGGTATTAGTAATCTGCTGATACCAATTCTTAAAATAATGACTGATATGATGAGTACTGATACCATAATTAGTACTGATACTTGGTATTAGTAATCTGTAGTACTGATACCAAAAAAAATCACAAATACCCCGATACTGATAGTATCGTTACAACCCTAGTAAAAATTATGTTGGTTCTTTTCATTGTACTTGGTCTCCTTATTCCTATTAGGTCCCGGTCACCCCATGAAGCCTCACCGACTGGCAATTACACACAGTCTTGTCCTAAATTATGGACTGCACAAGAAACTGCAAGTGTATCGACCTTACAAAGCAAGTTTCCATGACATGACGAGGTAATATTTTCACAATAATTCGTATCATAGTTTCAATTGATATCTTTGAAACTGAAAATATGATAATGATAATATTTATTGAGAAAAAAGTATTCAAATATACATATAACTCAAGCCCCTATATAAGTAAAAAAAACTTTTTGGGCAGACTATACACTAGTTGAAAGTATTCAAGATATGAGAGCTTGAAAGTGATGCTATTAAATATAACATCCAAATCTTGTAGATTAGCTATTTACTTTTTTAATTTCTTAGTCTAGCAAATAAATTAAATTTGAGATAAAAATAGTTTTAATATAATGTGAACTTATTTTTTTTCTTACAACTCCACTTCTAAGATTTCACTCCGAAGAATACATAGACTTCCTACAGAAAGTATCACCTCAAAATGTACAACATTGTACTAAGAACTTGGGGCAGTTCAACATGGCAGATGATTGGTAAATATGTCTGTTCATAATTTTGAGAATTGTAGGGTACATTTGCATGCACTGATCTTTGCAATCATTGCTCACCAATAAAAACACATTGAATTTGTGCTCATCGATAATGGCTCATTGCAAAACTGCTCTATAGGAGTAGCATTGAACTACTGCTCGGTGATTATCGCAACAATCGCTGCACTCAAAACATACCATATCTTTATCAATTATTCTTAGATTATAGTGAGATTTTTATTCAATCAGCCCAGTGTTTGATGGACTCTTCGACTTCTGCTGTATGTACACTGGAGCGTCTCTTGAAGGTGCAGTTAAGCTGAATCACAAGAACTGTGACATAGCTGTTAACTGGTCTGGTGGATTGCATCATGCTAAGAAATTTGAAGCTTCTGGATTCTGTTATGTGAATGATATTGTCATCTCAATTTTGGAGTTACTAAAGTGAGTTGCTAGGATGAGTTACTAATTATTGGTCGAGGTTTCACATCTCCTTCATCTAAGAAAGAAAATGTAATGATTATTAGATAATAGATAACTGAAGTCTGAAGATGTGAAACTGATGGATAATTTGTAACATACTCTATTTATAAAATCTAATTATTTTTATTTATAACTAGTTCAGTGAAGCTTCTTTAGAACAAAAGATACTTGTGAGATTTAAAGACTTTAGATTGTGGCTCATAAACTGATGATTTATTTCACAGATATCACCCACGTGTGCTGTACATAGATATTGACATTCATCACGGAGATGGAGTTCAAGAAGCATTCTATCTCACAGACAGAGTAATGACCGTATCATTCCACAAGTACGGAAATTTCTTTTTCCCTGGAACTGGAGACATGTTCGAATTGGGGCATGATAACGGTCGTTACTACTCTGTCAATGTTCCCTTCAAGGAAGGTATTGACGACGCAAACTACATGCAAGTCTTCAAGCCGGTGATTGAGAGCGTCATGGAATTCTACCGACCCACTGCAGTGGTGCTACAATGCGGTGCAGACTCTTTAAATGGGGACAGATTGGGGTGTTTTGCCCTGTCTACAAAGGGACATGGGGAATGTGTCAGTTTCACTAAAAGCTTTGGTCTGCCGCTTTTGGTGCTCGGAGGGGGTGGCTATACACCTCGCAATGTTGCTCGGTGCTGGGCTTATGAAACCGGCTTATTAGTAGACACAGAAATGTCTAATGATATTCCCTACAATACTGGTGAGTGAACATAAATTTGATATTTTTGTTTCTCATCTAATCTCAAATAATTATAACTTCTAAATATTCCAGAATATATCCAATATTTTGCTCCGGATTTCTCACTGCATCCGGAAGTGATCACAAGTCAAGATAACGGCAACAGCCGGCAGTATTTAGAGTCAATAGTGCAATATACAAAGGAAAACCTTCGAATGATTCAGCATGCTCCAAGGTATGATTTTAAAAACTTGAGAAAGTATAAAATACAGTGAAACTCCTGAGATATGAAGTATTAGGTAGTTCTTTCATAACTGAAAGCCACTTCATATCTCAGGTGCACTAGATAGTTTTCTATGATTAAAATCATAGAAAACTATGGTTCTTGAGGGATAACTTGACATACATCATTTTCTATAATTTTAGCATTGAAAACTACTTCATTGGTGCATTTCATAATTCAGGTCCTTCATAAATCAGGAGTTTTACTGTAGCTAATTTAACATTAATAGCTTGTTCATTTCATCTATTGTTATATTGTCTAAGTTTTTTTTCATTCCTCAGTGTTCAGATGCAGGATGTCCCTGCAGATGGGCTCCGTGTTGGAGAATGGAGGGATGAGAAAAATCCTGATGAGAGGCTGCATTTAATAGAGCAAGACAACAGGTGAACTATTAGTCTCTTTTTTCATAAACTTTCCTATTGACTAAATATATATTGTTGTTACTTAAAATAATTGTCTACTATTCAATTATCTTTGTTCATCAATCTTCTAAATTGATATTATTCTTGCTAAAATTATTTCATGTCAATCATTTGTTTCAGAGTTGAGCCAGATAACGAGTTCTATGAAGACGAGAAAGATAACGATCAAAACGATACAGACTCGAAGACATGATTATTTTATCTGATAAATAATAAGGAATCTCGCCAATAAGAATTATTTTAATTATTTTTTACGCATTCTAACGATTTAAAGTTTATATTTCTAGGTTGGTTGTATCATTAATAATGTGTGCAATGTGGATAATAAAATAGCAGGAAATAATAATAACATTCCAATAGGCTATATCTTTGAACAAAAACTTCAAGTTTGTTTAGTAGCAAGAATTGAAATATAAATGAACTGTGTAGCTAATAGATCACAAAAATCATTAGGATTTATTTTTTTCATAACTACTCGCATGTACAAATTTATTTTATAGTTTTAAAAGGTACAGTGAATAAAGATAAACCTTTAGCTAGCATTTTTATTTTATTATCTTCAAACTTGATCCTAATCATAAGCTCTTTTCAGCTATGTACAATAAATTATTATTCTTTTACACTGATACTAAAGTATAATTTTCTCTAATCGCCAAACATTGATGAAATGCATGTAACCGAAACTTACTCTGCCCTAGTCTATGTAAGGATACCAGTAATATCACTGTAATTTTGCTTTTGCCTGTTTTTGCAGGGAACAAGTATTCCCGTACCTTTTGTGAATTGGTATCGAAAATATTGTTATTTATTAAGTTTCCTATCCACATTGGTACTAGGGAATTTGTCTGTCAAGGTTTTGATACGTAGGGTGTGTTTTCCTTACTATTTGTATAGTCAATGCACCTAGGAGACCCCACCTTCTCGTGGTGATACTGTTGAATACCAAGCTATTTTTGTTTTTCCTGTAACTTAGATAGCCAATTATATAATTTTTGTCTTAGGCCTATCTAAAATTCTTGGTAGGACTAACGGGGCTCCCCTCTTTAATTAGAGGCATTTATTTTTGTTTATTATTATTCTGTATATAGGTAACATTTTTCATAGTTTTTCTTTACAATTAAAGTCCCCCTGGAGGTAGGGAGGACGTAAAGTGTGAGAGTATGAGTGAGAAGAAGAAAAGAAAAGGGGATCATTCCCCTGAAAATGACACCACAAAGAAAAAGAAAAACTACGAAGAGACTCTGCATAATGATATGCAAATAATCAGTCAAAATACAGAAATGGAACTAGATACATCTTCTCATGTCGAAGATGTATCAAGATCTACAAATCCAGTAGAAAAACTGGTAGATATGATGAAACAAATTGTGACTATGGCTGAGAAAATTGGAGAATCTGAACTCCCAGAAACCATGGGTGAATTCATTTCTTCCTCTCTCAGTAAACTAACTGGAATCTTTTCTGAACCTACCCCCAATCAGGAAAAAAAGAAAAAGATAAAAGTAAATAGACCAAGACACAGATACAGTGAACTCGAAGATATCCTGCTGAATGGCTCACCTGATACTGACCTTTATATTAAGGTTGAGTTTGATGGAGACCTGCGGAGAACTGTTAGCGCCTTTGATGTTGCCAAGGAAATTGGCAAATTTGCAAAGGTCAATGCCTCTAAAATATTCAGCGCCAGCAAGACCTCTTTTGTTTGCCCTGTTGAAGCTCCTTCCGACTCGATAAAGCTCCAACTCTTCAATGTAACGACCATACACGGCACTCCTTGTCGAATCACTCCATATGATCAGTTCAACCACTGCAGGGGAATTATTTATTTAAGAGGTCTCTCATTTGATGATGAAATCACACTGAATGAATTTTCTGGGTGGTTGAAAGAGAAATATAGATCACTCGTTAAAATAGAACCAGCACCATTCATCAAACCAAATAATACTCAAACTAAAGCCTTCATACTCACTTTCAACAAGAAAACCCTCCCTCAGAGCATCTACATTCCAGGACTCACAGGAGACACTAAAATATACCCTTTTCATAATAAACCAATGATGTGCCGGAAATGTCAGAAGTATGGTCATACAGAGAGGAGATGCAGAGCAGAGCAACTGGTGGTATGCAGGAGATGTTCTGAATCAGGTCACACAATATCTGAATGTGAAACAGACATCCCAAAATGCGTCCACTGTGAGGGTAACCATGTTGCAGGAGCAAGAGGTTGCCCAAGGCAAATGCGCGAGTGTGAATTGCTACGCATTCAATCTGCCAATAAAATCAGTTTCAGAAGAGCAATGCAGATTGAGAATGGAGATGAGATGGTGAACTTGCCTTGTGAGAAATTACCGGACGTCTTCACCATAAAAATGCTAGCAGAACATAAGAAGAACTTAAAACCTTGGGATGTCGAGAGATTCTTCAAGGATTTGCTAGATGAAAATCCATCAGAACTGAGATCGATTAGCGACACTGCATATCTTATCAAAGTGACATCACAGTCACATAAGCATAAGATAATGCAATTAAAAACCGTCCTACAAACCCCAGTCACTATCCTAACTGGTAGTGCTCTAAGACCTAAAGGTCTAATCTACATCACGGAATATGACCTGAGCTCTTTTGAAAACTACAAACATGAACTTATGAACATCCTTCCTGCGAGTGAAATAGTTCAAGCTACATGGATTAAATCTCGGAACAATAGATCTTTGCCCCTCCTGCTAACATTCAACCAATCCGAAGTCCCTACATACCTTTCAATACCTGGAGAGCAAGCTCTTACTAAGGTATACGCCTACAAAAACAAACCCCTTCTATGCAAAAAATGTTTATCATACGGTCACTCGGGCAGTAGATGTATCCAAAACGGAAGATGTGCACGATGTAACTCTGAATATCACCAGAGAGACGAGTGTGATAGTGAGGAGATACAATGTCACCACTGTAGCGAGGCACACATCACTGGTTCTAAACTCTGCTCCCGATACAAACTTGAAGAAGAAATACGCGCCATTCAACAGAAGAAATGCATCTCCAGAAACCAAGCCAGACTAATTTTGGAGAAAAATAACCCTAACTTAATTAATATGAACTTCAGAAATGCCATCCTAAACTCAACACGGACATCTAGATTGCAAGACAACGATAAAAACGGTACAAATTCTCCTGTGATTCAAACCAAAAAATCAAAGAACAACCCCCCAAACCAACAACCTAGATCCAACAGCAGTGAACCAAATACCTATTCCGTACAAGCATTTCTACAAAGTCCAAGTACTGGTAGAATATACAAACAGCAAATAGACATCAACACCAATCCCTCAACTTCTCGATCAGATCCAACCGCTCGAGAAGAAGTGAACGACATCCCATCTATCAACTCTACAAACCATCAGAATGATGAGTCAATTGAAATAGACGACATAGAAAACTACGAACAACAGCTGAAACAGACCCCACTGGCAACACATGGAAACAAACATAGGGAAATCATTTATGGGAAAGTATCCAAGAAAAATAGAAAGAAAAACAGGCACAACAAAGGAAAACATAGATAATAAACAAATATGGATACAATAATACAATGGAATATACGCGGAATATCCTCTGGTAAACAAGACCTCATCAAATTAATAGAAACTTATAGCCCAACAGTCATAGCTGTCCAGGAAACCTTCCTAGGCAATGACTGTATGATTAAAATTCCCGGATATAATAGTTTATGTAAACAAGGTCACTACAATGTTAGATTTCATGGAGGCGTAGCTCTCTTCATCCACATAAACTCCCCTTATGAGCCAATAGACATTGACAGCAACCTCCAAGCAGTTGCTGCCCGTGTTCAACTTGCCCACTCCCATTGCATCTCAATCTGCTCAGTATACATCCCTGGCAGTACCCAATTGAACCAGAACGATCTTCATGCTCTTATCGCTCAATTACCTCAACCCATTCTGCTGTTGGGGGATTTCAACGGTCATAGTGATCTTTGGGGAAACCCACAAACTGATCACAGAGGAAGGTCATTAGAATCATTTTTGAGAGACTCGTCTATGGTATGTCTAAATGATGGTAGACCAACTCATGACTCTGGCTCTGCTATTGACCTCTCTATTGCTAATAACGTTCTTGTTCCTGATGCAGAGTGGTGTGTGCTAGATTCCCCACTTTGTAGTGATCACTGCCCCATTTTGATAAAAATATGTGGAACTAGACGGATTGAAAACCCACCTGCTGATCGGTTCAACTTCAGGAAAGCAGACTGGGAATTATTCGAAACTGATGAGGTCTGGCTCAATATGGGTGTTGATCAGGCTTTTTCATGTGCAGAAGAAATGATTCAATACCTCTACCAGAAAATGTACGAAGCCATGAACAAACACATTCCCAAATACACCCCAAAAAGATTTTACCCTAAAAACTTTTGGAATGAACAATGTCAGAGAATGTGGAACGAGCGAGAGAGATTGTACAGAAGGTACAAGAGGTCTGGGGAACCATCTGACAAAATTCATTGGAAGCACCAGCGAGCTGCGACCAAGCAATTCATTACTAAGTGTAAGAAGGAGGAGCTGATAGACTTTCTGAGCAAAATGAAGCACCCCACCCCTATGTCTCAAATATACGAGAAACTGAGAAAAATGAGAGGTAGAGCTCCAAGGAGCATTTCTCTTCTCAATGACGGTAACAGAAAGGTTACAACTCCTCTCCAGATTGCAAATTTGATAGCCAAAACTCTCGAAGAAAACTCCAGTTACCAAAGCTGTTCTGCTTCCTTTTTACTCCATAAAAGGAAGACCGAATCCGCCCCACTAGACTTCACAACTCAAGAGGATCATGACTACAATAAACCCTTTTCAATGATAGAACTAAAAAATGCATTATCTTCCACCAAAAATACAACCCCTGGACATGACTCTATTCACTACATGGCCATCAAGAGCCTACCACCCAATGCAAAACTCTTCTTACTATCCATGTACAATAGAATGTGGTCAGAAACCTACTATCCTCAAAACTGGAGAAATGCAACTATAATCCCCATACCGAAACCAGCCAAAGACCATACTAATCCTTCCAACTACAGACCAATATCACTAACCAGCTGCTTAGGTAAATTATTTGAAAAGATGATCAATAGACGTCTCATAGAATATTTAGAACAGAACAAACTACTTACACCCACCCAGTGTGGGTTTCGAAAAAATAGATCAACAATAGACCATCTAATTAGACTAGAGACTTATATCAAAAAGTCATTCGCAGAAAATAAGGTCACAGTTTGTGTTTTCTTTGATTTGGCCAAAGCTTATGATACTACTTGGAGAGGAGGAATTATTAAGGACATGCACTCCCTTGGACTACGCGGCAGACTACCATTGTACCTTCAGCAGTTCCTTAGGGACCGCCGATTTAAAGTAGCCATCAACAGTGAACTGTCTGAGGAGAGGTTGCAAGAAGCAGGAGTACCACAAGGTAGTATATTGTCTGTGACGCTTTTTGCAATCAAAATCAACTCTCTCGCTTCAGTTATACCTGACCACATCCATAAGTCTCTTTTTGTTGATGATGTGCAGATTGCCTTCTCGGGCTGTGACATGAGTCAGGTTAACCGCAATCTCCAACCGGTCATCAACGCGATGGCAGTTTGGGCAGATAAGAATGGCTTCTCTTTCTCAATACCCAAAACTTTCTGTATGACCTTCCATAAAAGACCAGATTTTCCCCAAATCCCCTGTCTGAGAATGAAGGGCACTCGCCTGAAACACCAGAAAACTGCAAAATTCTTGGGTCTCACATGGGACCCTCAGTTAACATGGAAACAACACATTGATAAACTAATACCATCTTGCAACAAATCCCTCAATCTTCTCCGCACTCTGTCCTCTTTGAAGTGGGGTGCTGACCATCAAATCCTACTGCAAACCTATAAACTTACAACCAGACCAAAAATAGACTATGGATGCCATATATATGGATCTGCACCAAACCATACTTTAAGACGTATAGATTCCATCCACAATGATGCCCTCATAATATGTTCCGGAGCCTTCAAGTCTTCCCCAGTTGAGAGTCTTTATGTCCTTATGAATGAGCCATCCTTAGAAGATAGAAGAACCGACCTAATCTGCAGAAAATATTTCCAATTGAAAAGCAACATAAGTAACCCAGCATCTAATAGCATCATTAATAGAACTCTAAAACTCTTTTTTTCTAATGTCCATCCTGCACTAAAACCCATAATTCAAAGAGTAAATAACTACATCGACAACCTGAATCTACCAATACAACCAGTACTTCCATTCAAAACACCAAACGTCTATTCTTGGTGTTTATATAGACCAGAGGTTGACACCGAGCTATGTTCTCCTCTCATAAAGGACATAATCAACTTCTCCCCCTTTTTTAATAACCATGTCCATGAGCATTATCCTGAACATATGCAAATCTATACCGATGGCTCCAAAGATGAGTTTGGAGTCGGAGCAGCTGCTATCTACAGAGATAAGACCCTATCTGTGACTCTCCCAAACGTAGCATCTGTATACACAGCTGAGCTGAAAGCTCTTTCTCTGGCTTGTAATCTGATCCAGGAAGACTTCAGAGACAAACGAAACACAAAATATCTTATATGTACGGACTCTTTGAGTGCCTCTGAAGGTCTGAAAACAATGGAACCAAGGAACCAGATGATGTGCAGAGTTCAGAGCAAGCTACATGAAGTTATAACATCTGGATACTCAGTGACTGTTCTATGGATACCTTCTCACAAACAAATCTATGGTAACGAATGCGTTGATGTTGCAGCCAAGGCTGCAACAAGAGGAGCTCCCCAACTTATTCCTTGTCCCTATTCTGACTGGTTCCCCTTAATAAAAGGAGTGCGAAAAAGATGGAAGGAGCGATGGAGCAGACAGAGAACACAGTTGAGGAAAATTAAGACTGAACCAGGTCCATGGAAGAAGCTAACTCTTACCAGACATCAAGGCGTCATTCTAAACAGACTGCGGATAGGTCACACTAACCTAACTCATAGCTACCTAATGGATAACTCAGTTCAACAACCCCCTCCCCCTTGTCAACTATGCAATAATCAAACAATGACCATTGAACATCTACTTGTAAACTGCCCCAACCTGATGCTGCAGAGAAACAACCTAATTTTGGAACTTCAAGCAAACCAACCTTCTCTTAAAACTTTCCTTGATGACGAGACAAAGATAGAGTCGCTTTTTCTATTTCTTACTGAGTGTGGTCTGATTGAGTTGATTTGATGTGAGCACTGCTGAGTGAGTCTGTGCCTGTAATGTTAGTCACTAAAATGGGTCCTGCCTGAAGTGACGAAGTACTTGATGTAAATTAAATTAAATTTTGCAGGAAGAGTACCTACTGCTTCGTTGAGACTGATGCTATATAATTTTACTCTAAGAATGAATCAAAATATATTGTAATACACAATTATTCTTCACTAGTGTACTTTCCCGTTAAAAATAACGGTTCATCATCAATACCAATTTATTCCCAGTTATTAGGATACTTTCAATGAATTCCATTTGAATTAAATTTTCTCCATAGTCAGACTAATTGATTTTACAGATAAAATACATTTAAAAATTGAATAAAAACAAAGGAATTTAAATATTGAGTCGATATATTCCCGTGCGTATCATAGTTACATACACCAAATAAATAAATAAACACACTTAAGGAAATTATTAGTATAGATAGCTTTTGGCATTTATGATGTAGAGGAAGCTGCATTTTGAAGAGTTCAGAAGAATATATTTTAAAAGCGATAAACTAATGAATTCATCATAGAATCTTAGCATGGTTACATAATATAACGGGCTGGGTGTTAACCCTCTCGTTCCGATTTTTTTTGAGCCCTGTGTTTCATATTGAAATTTACTATTTTGAATCTGAGTCTAATATAAAATTCACTTGATTTACTGCAATGATTATGAGCAGCTACAAAACTATGACTAGGTAACTATTTACTTCAATGAAGCTACTTGGAGGTAAATGAATTCAGTAAATTATATCACTACTTTATTGTGTTAGTTTCTAGCGTCTCTTTTCTCCTTTCATTGTCCTCTTCTTCTCCTTTTCTTTTCTCTCATCTACTTTGGCCTTTTGCTTATCTCTATAAACATCAGGTAGAAAAGTTATGGTTTTTAATTAGGTACAGTAGAACTCCTCTACAGTGAATGAGTTAGGATGTAGCTACACCGTATAGCTAGAGAAGATGTGAACAAATATAGTTCAGTCTGAGATGAATTAGCTACCTTCAGTTTTAGAAAACTGAAGATTATTTTATGGCATACTAAAGAATATTTGTTCACTAGCTATATGGGTTACAACCAAATTCATTCGCTATAGAGGCATTCTATTATAACTGTTCAGATTTATTATCATCAGTCCAATGTTGTATTTTTATGCAAACCTGTCTTCCTTATCCTTTTGTTTCCTCTGCCTATGTTCTTCTTTATTTTGCTCCCTCTGCTGCTTCACCTCATCGTCAACACTAGCGGCATTGGTGTTCTTGAATATCTTTCCACCCCCTGCGGCACCCTTTGGTTCATCCTCTTCGGAAACTTCCTCTTCGACAGACACCTTATGGAGTATCATGGACTAAATGCGGTCGTCTTATACATAGAAGCTATTTGAAATGTGTAGAAATAAACACATTATAATTCAGACTAACAATTCATGAATAAAAACTCCGTTTTGATACTTTCTAATAAGTTAGTATTACCAATTGTTTTGATATAATATGAGGAACAAAATTTAAATATTATATAAATAGATAATACCCAATAACTACAAACTATCACACATTGTCAAACTTAGCCATTAGCAACAAACAGATATTAGTGTTTGCGTTCAAACTCTCATGATATTAGTTAAACTGTAGCTAGACATCTAGGTACAGAAAACATTTATAGGTATTACATTTGATTTAATTAAGAAAGTACTCATAATAGAATATACAGTTTGACAAACATACTCATGATTTTAATGTTAGATCACACTAATATCAAGCAGTTTTGTAAAACTGGCAAAATGTTTGATAGTGTGTATTGTAACTGTTTAAATTGTAGTAATTTAATTCATTGAAATATCTTCAGTCAAATTTATAGAAAATTAGACTACAAAAATAGAATCACTCACACAGATTTAGGAAATTACATGAGATTACTAAATCGTTCAAACCTGTGAATACTGAGATAGAATTGCTTTCTTCAGGTCTTGTTGTTCTTTATTCACTTTCTTCTGAGCTGCCAGAGGAAGAAGACTAGCTGCTTCTTTACCCATCAACTTCTCCAATTGAGCATTGAGGGCATCATCTCTTTTCTGAAAGCAACAAGTGAAAGCAAACAAAAAATGTGAAGATGAATTGTGGTGAAAATCATAAATGAAATTTGAAAAAGTAGCTACACTGCATAACATCATTTTTTTCTGGTTTCTGCTCAACAAAAAATCATAAAAAACAGCATTAGGTAGGTAGCTAATTTGTCCATAAACCTCCATCTAGTTTACAGAGAAAGGAAGTCAAAATAAAGGATCCCTTATCATAAACATAATATCTAGTTTTTATTTTATTTTGCTTGGCAATGGTTTCTGCCAGCTTGCATAATTAGATGAAATTACTCTCTTTTTATTTTTAGTAAATTTAATTTATATCATTCTATGGCACAGGAGAAACTTTTCAGTCTAACTTTCATACAGCTACACAGTATTAAATTTTATGGAAACTTACATTTTCTGGTTCAACAGGCTTTGAAGTTGTAGCACTACCCCATTTGGATAATATTTCACTGCATAGCTCTTCAATTCCTGTATCCTGAGAGATAAATAGAATGGAAATTATATTAAATAATTGGGAATGAATGAAATGGGAAATTGAAAGGAGTACATTTCACATGTAGCTACTAACTGCTTATTAAACCTTATTTCAAGTTACATAGATGATTGTCAGAGCAGATAAACAGTGATGTAGCTGATTAAACAGTGATGTAGATGAATAAACAGTGATGTAGATGAATAAACAGTGATGTAGCTGATTAAACAGTCATGTAACTGATTAAACAGTGATGTAGATGAATAAACAGTGATGTAACTGATTCAACAGTGATGTAGATGAACAAACAGTAATGTAGATGAATAAACAGTGATGTAGATGAATAAACAGTGATGTAGCTGATTAAACAGTCATGTAACTGATTAAACAGTGATGTAGATGAATAAACAGTGATGTAACTGATTCAACAGTGATGTAGATGATTAAACAGTAATGTAGATGATTAAACAGTGATGTAGATGATTAAACAGTGATGTAACTAGATGATTAAACAGTGATGTAGCTGATTAAACAGTGATTTAGATGATTAAACAGTGATGTAGCTGATTAAACAGTAATGTAGCTAGATGATTAAACCTTTGATGTAGCTGATTAAACAGTGATTTAGATGATTAAACAGTGATGTAGCTGATTAAACAGTAATGTAGCTAGATGATTAAACAGTGATATAGCTGATTAAACAGTAATGTAGCTAGATGATTAAACAGTGATGTAGCTGATTAAACAGTAATGTAGCTAGATGATTAAACAGTGATATAGCTGATTAAACAGTAATGTAGCTAGATGATTAAACAGTGATGTAGCTGATTAAACAGTAATGTAGCTAGATGATTAAACAATGATGTAGCTGATTAAATAGTGATGTAGCTGATTAAACAGTGATGTAACTAGATGATTGAACAGTGATATAGCTGATTATTTAGTGATATAACTGATTAAACAGTGATGTAGCTAGATGATTAAACAGTGATGTAATTAATGCAGTTGATTAACAAAATGAGAACTAACTGACTCTTGAAATCACACTTACTGTTATACCAGCTAAAATTCCAGTGAGAGATTCTGTCTGTTCATCCAAAGGCTCGTCTGAATTAAGGATGCCCAAAATATAAGGACTGAAAACTTCATCATCAGTGTTTAATTTTATTAGTGTGTTTTTTAACCAAGACTCAAATTTGGCATTGCCACTCATTATAAAAAAATATTTGTTAGAAACTACTGAAATAAGAGATTGAGTAAATAATAACAGCTAATACAAAACACAATCTCTCCAACTACAGACCCAGGATTTTTTTTACTGAAATTGGGATTTGGGCGCAACAAATAACATGGGAATATAGGAATTAAATAAGACTTGGGTGCAGGATTAATCCTGCACCTGCTATACTTTTCAGACTTGTGGTTCTTGAACTGTCCAAAAGAAGATAAATTTCTTTTCAATATATTGATATTATGATTTAAATTCTCTCCAAATAACATTGCACTATTGTAACATAGGGTAGGAGAAAACTCTGTATTTGGTGCACAAAATTAAAAATACTGATTTTTTTTTAAATGATTAAAAATCCATTCCATTAACATTATAACTTATTTTCAATAACTTTGCTGATTCACCAACACTTTCCCAAAAAGTCTGACATCTGTGGAATTCACCATGAAATACTCAAATACAGTCTATTACAAAATGTAATCTGATATCCATGTTATAAACTTATAGTCTATAGAGTATGTCAGTTGAAGCCAATAAATTGGCTTCAATTTCAAATGGTCAAAACTCAGATATATGCCAGGTAATGAAGCATATCCAAACTCACCATTTGCATTTTGATGGCAAGTTTGTGACAGTTATTTTGAAACCTTCAATTGGCAATGGTGAGAAATATCTAATTTTCTCCTATGCTACAATGTTATTTTGGAGAGAATTTATGATAATTTGATCATTTTGGAGAGAGCCAGAGATAAATAAATGGAGAGTTTATGAGCCATACAAATTTAATTGGGATATATCATATATGTAACCAGTATGCAGATTGTAGAATATGGGCCATGTTTCAAAAATTCAAAGTATCAAGTATGGACATACACTGACGATTTTTGAGGGGCGAAATAAGTTTGCTAAGAGTAAATCACTCTTAGATAGTCTCAAGTAATACTGATACATATGCATCAGACCCAGTCTGCAAAGCATTGAAAGCATGCACAATCAGTCTCCAGATTTTAATTTTTTGGGCAATTTGTCTCCAAAGATTTTCCAATTTCTCTCCAAAATGACCATAAATTTCAAAATTCTCTCCACTAATTACATGTAAACATAGGATTTAATTAGGAAATTGTCGCTGGATAATTCAGGAGACTAATTTGAAGGACTCATTAATCGCCAGATAAACTTCACAACTTCATGCATCTTTTAGACTGGCATCAGAAATTGACCAGTTTGTATTTGATGCACTGAACTCCTCTGACTTTTTCAAAAATCTGAGAAATATCTTCCAACATTTTTCCAGTTTCTCCTCCAAAAATTAATGGTAATATAGGAATTAATAGCTAAATATCATTCGACATTGCAGGATATTTTTTATTAGAGAAATTGAATATCTGCCGAGATATCATTGGAATTTACTATCAAATACAATCTGGGTCCCTGGGACATTGACATGATGCATAAGCCATAAGGATGTTTTTATCACTTTTCAAGCGTAAAATCTTCATTAACTAGTAACTAGGATGTCCTATTTCTTCTTCAAGGTATCTTAAATGTGGCAACCTTGATCCATTATTCCATTTTCTCACCAAACAAACTGGTGACTTTCCTGCCACACTTTGAAACATTGAATATGGGATAATTTTAACATTTTCTGTGCAATTTAAGTGCGAACAATCCTTAATTTCTTCCTATGTTTTCATGTATATTACTGAGAACAGAAGTCAAAATACTGAAAAGAGGATTTCTTGTAGAACATTTTACCAGATCCTGCAGTCTGGAATGGATATGTGATTGCCTAATTGGCTTAATTTTGAATTAATACTTTAACTTCTTTCCTATGTTCCAATCAAGTTATCAACTCATGTTATTATGGCCATTGGCTTGAAATCTTCAAAAATCACTAAAATGAGCCAAAATTGGATTGGCTCAGAATACATGTGAGAATTTGGTTTGCGGTTTGCCCACCTCTGAAACAGCCGTGTAGGTACAGTATTTTGTTCTCAGAAAAATAAAAAAATTCATGCAGAAAATATTGAATATCTGAGCTGGTGCAGTGGTGCCTACACTGCGTTTCTGTACCAGTACCGAGTACGGCTGTATTTCCAACTGTGGTCTGTGTCCAGTCTGCAAGACTGCAGAATATGGGACATTTTTAACATTTTCTGTGCGAACAATCCTTAATTTCCTCTTATATTTACATGTATTTTACTGAGAACAGAACAGAAGAGAAGCTAAAATGGAGGATTTCTTGGAGAACAGTTTACCAGTTCCTGCAGTCTGGGTCTGTGTCAGGGTACATAGAATCACCCAGTCTGCAGAATGTGTCTCTTTTCCCGCAGAGATTTTAATTTGAGAGACAGTTACTCTCTGACTCTCAGTAGCAGATACAGAATCTCCCGCATCTAAATTAATGGTAACATAGGAATTAATTCATGACCTCTCAAAAGTCTAAATTTCAATCAAAAACTCCCGCAGAGAGTCTTGGAAAAATGTTCCATATTCTGCAGACTGGAGAATCACCGAAACGAACCGATTGAGGACCAAAACGGACCAATTGTGGTCCAAAACGGACCAAATGGGGACCAAGCTGGATCTAATCGGGCCGAAACGGAGCTAAGTAGTTCATAAAAACACTTGAATAGTTAGTACTAGGTATACATTGGAGAAAAATAATAATATTTTGAATGAATTATTTAATTGATAATAGCTACCTACTTATGTTGAAAAAAAAAACATTGGCTACTTTGGATCCAATCTGTAAAATATGGGACATTTTCAACATTTTCTGTCCGAACATTCCTTAATTTCCTTCTATGTTTACATGTATTTTACTGAGAACAAAAGCCAAAATAGGGGATTTCTTGGAGAACAGTTTACCATTTTCTGTAGCCTGGCTTTGGATGCTCAATTGCTCATATCCTATAAGCCAGAAATTATTCTTCAAAAAATATTTCAAAGGTCCCCTCCACTCAAAATTTTTTCGGCCCGATTAGATCCGGCTTGGTCCCCATTTGGTCCGTTATGGACCCCAATCTGTCCGTTTTGGACCACAATTGGTCCGTTTTGGTGATTCTATACACCGGTCTGTGTCACTGTGCACGAATGTCTGTCGGACTCAGTTAGCTACTTACCAAATTATCTAAATGGATTAATTAGTTAGATCATTGAACCTAGTCATTAAGCTTTAGCTTCCTTATATATTAAGATGATTCTAATTCAACCTCTGTTATCAAGCCCGTTTTTATTTACTAGCTATAAACTGCCATGTGGGAATGCGCGCGAGCATAAAATATTTCTGGTCCAATATCTGAACAACGGATGTAACCTCATGTAAGTAGAGATAAAAATTTCGAATTATCCAAAGATTTCAAATTTTAAATACTGCAAGAAAATAAAATAGCTAATCGAAAACAGGCAACAGTCCAATAACTCTGATTATGCCCTACTATATTTTGGCAGATTCAGTATCAATCAAAATGCTACATAGGTACAATCACATTAATTACTCTCAATAGTTAGAAATAAATTCATACGAATTCACTCTTAAAATAATGGCATTGTATGAAACTTGCCTTTTAATTATTAATACTACGAAATCATTATTATACTGAGAAATACAATTGAACAGTTCATAATTTTTCTTGATGTCTTTGGATATTTTAAATGGCAACTATGACATTTAAAAATAATACTAGCTTAACTATTTATTCTGAAACACTTCCATTATAGAAAAAGTTAATTTCTAAACTAAAAGATATCAAATTAAATTTTCAAAAATTAAAGTGAATTGGCATAATTTAAATCATTTCCATTTTGAAAAACAGTTATTAAAGTTGTTTTTATAGTAGATGATCATTACTATAAATAAATTGTGGCAGCAGCATACATTTTATGTCATATAAGTTGGACACTTGCCAATTTTTTGCTAAACTAAACAATAATGACTGGCAGGCTTGCTTGCAATTAATGAAGGTCAATTATTAATACGTTACTTTACACTAGAATTTATTGAAATGAAGTTATATACATACATCTGAATAGAACTGACATTTGTCCATTTTAATTACAATATAATCACTCAGTAAATAATATATATATTAATCTGCATTCTATAAATTAGCTACCCTCTGAAAATAATAATACATAAACAGATCCCCAAAAACAATTTACAAATGATTCATTTCAAGTTTAATGTGGCACAAATGCAATTAAAATCCAGTTTTCTGATAAAATCAAAACATTCTGATAATATGTAGTTAAATAATAAAAACTGTTATTGTTGTTGTTCTGATATTACAGGACTAATTTATTTCCATGAAGCAGCAAAGTCTTTTCCCTTTTGGATACTGGCCTTCAGTTCAGGGAGAGCATCCTCAACCAACTTGGCTTCGAAATTGCTCAACACTCCCATTCCGAGGTTTTTCTCAATGCCATTCTTTCCGAAAAGAATTGGTGTGGAGAAGTATTCAGCTTCGGTGATGTCGGACCTGTTTCACAATTAGAAGATATTTTAATCATTCTTTAAAATAAAAAGATAAAATCATTCTTTAAACTGTCTACTGATATTGAAAATAGGCGAAGCTATAGGATTAAATGTAATAACAATTCAATTATTTTGAAGAAGTAGGTCGATCCTGTATCTCAACGAGTCAATTCATGTATAGACAAGTCAATTCATGTATAGACAAGTCAATTCATGTATAGACAAGTCAATTCATGTATAGACAAGTCAATTCATGTATAGACAAGTCAATTCATGTATAGACAAGTCAATTCATGTATAGACAAGTCAATTCATGTATAGACAAGTCAATTCATGTATAGACAAGTCAATTCATGTATAGACAAGTCAATTCATGTATAGACAAGTCAATTCATGTATAGACAAGTCAATTCATGTATAGACAAGTCAATTCATGTATAGACAAGTCAATTCATGTATAGACAAGTCAATTCATGTATAGACAAGTCAATTCATGTATAGACAAGTCAATTCATGTATAGACAAGTCAATTCATGTATAGACAAGTCAATTCATGTATAGACAAGTCAATTCATGTATAGACAAGTCAATTCATGTATAGACAAGTCAATTCATGTATAGACAAGTCAATTCATGTATAGACAAGTCAATTCATGTATAGACAAGTCAATTCATGTTTAAACATGATAAATAAAACAAGATAATTCATGTATAAAGAAAGTTAATCAATGTATAATCATATTATTTATTTGTATTTAGTCCCTCAATAATGCAAATTGAACTAGGAAAGAACTGCTCAGAAGGGTTTAAAAGTAGACAACCTACCTGACATAAGAACACTCCACAACTCCCTCCTCTCCGTTCATTGCCTTAATTACACTGACGGCAAACCGAGCACCAGCATAAGCCATAGAAAGTGTAGCAGAACCAGCACCAGCCTTAGCTTTTACTACCTCTGTACCTGCGTCCTGAATACGGACTGTGAGGGGCTTCAGAACATCGTCAGGGAAAGAGACTTGTGGGGAGCACTGGGAGGTCAGGGGGATAATGGTAACTCCGGCATGACCTGAAATATATTAAGGGATGAGCTGCAGGAACATTTGATATCCTATAATTTTTTGGAAACTATTTGAAAAAGATCTGAACAAAACGGATTAACTATTATCCTAATAACCCCCCATGCAAAAAAAACCCTGCGGTCATAAACACCCCGGACAAGAACCCCCCCAGGCAAAAAAACCCCGGTCGATATAAATAGCATAATTCATTTTTATTAATATATTAAACATTATTCAATGCGAACCAATAATTATTACATTTTCTTCTAAAATATGACAATTTTTTTTGCAGAATAAGGTATACCCAATTACCTATTTTATAGTAAAAATAAGTACAGTATACATTTTGTCACTATCAAACCTGGCCGGGGGGGTGGGGG
>CANNZV010002407.1:0-99574 GCA_947561585.1 Caprella mutica
CCTCAAACAATATATAGGCATAAGAAATTTATAGTAAGTCGTACTTGATACTATGAAATACAATAAAAATAATTCTATAAAAAGAAGTTGTATAAGAAATAGTACCAAGGTAGTCTTCTTTCTAAATAAACGGTAATAATAAAAATATTTATATTGCAAATCGTATCTAGACCATAAAATTTAATTATATTTACTTACGTAAATGAGACCAACATAATAGTTATTTAGTACTAAAGAATCTATTAAAAATCGAACTGTGGTATAAGATATCAAGAGAAACCGTACTGAGTTATTCCAATTATAAAGTAACTGATCTTTCAAAGTTCGAACTTTACGTAAAGAGTATCTTCATAAACATCCTCAAAAATAATGCTACTCAGGTAACCAAATTTATCAACAACCGGAACTAAACCTATTAATTTTATAAAAAGTCGTCTTGAGATCTAACATTCATAAAATAAATTAGACTTATTAATACAGGAATTAAATAAGCGTAACTACAACATTACATTCTAATAAAAACTAGATCTAAACAAAGAAATTTAAAATAAAAAGTGCCTGTATCAAAAGAAATTTGCTCAAACCGTACGAACGTCTACTGGACTACCATAAGGGTGATTATCACTTGATGAGACATGCGTAAACGTGAACTAGGCCAGATGACATATATGGCAAATGATGCTAACGTAAATATCCCTAAAGTAGCTCCGCCCCTAAGGGGCGGAGCTACTGTATCACTCTGACTGTAACTCCACCTTCAGTACAATTAGAGATGCGGTGACGGGTAGTTTACGATATCTCACGCTCCTTAAAGCATAATTTCGACGATTCAACTTGATATAAAATTCAATCGAATTATTTTTATTGGAGAATGAAAGCTAAATTAATAATGTTTAAACTATGTAAATTAATTGTCGTTCAATTATATGAATAGTATTACTTAATTCACACAATATCTATGTAGTATTAATGTGTTTTGAACTAAATTATACTCCAATAAACATTATTTAGAAATGGATTTCACTTTCAGAGTTTTGTATAAAAGTTATATGACAAATGTGTTGAAAGAAATATAATGTAATAAAAACAGTTCATATTGAAGCACTCCACCTTATAGATAACGATGTCAATTTGTAAGCAAAAGAGTAACAATGAATTTAAATTAAATATATAAAATATAATTAAAATGCAATCAATTGAGAAGGCAAATCAAAATTTACTAATTCATAATTTGGGTTGTGACAATATTCTTTTTGAAATATGCTTTAAGCTTGTTAAATATGCTTTTTATGCCTTAAAATATTCTTAAGCTTAAAATATGCCTTTTATGCTCAAAATATGCGTTCATGTTAGCTTATTATGCCCAATGATAGGCGTTCAGGTTAGCTTTATATGCTCTAATTTCTTTGAAATAAGGCTAATTGTAATTGAGAGTTTTCATTGATGGTATATTTATATAGAAGGCAGGGTAGGAAACAATGTCAAATTGAGACTGTTTATTCTGTATGAGGTAACCAAAATAATAAATAGTGAACAGTTTTAGACAATAACTTGAACAATAAAGAAAGCATTTATTACATTTGATTAATATAGCTCGTTTTAAATTCTCGAAAATAATTCTACGTCTGTTATCTGCTATAATTTGTAGTTTTAACTCCTTTCGAATTTAAAAAATAAGGTTCGTCTGGGAACAAAAAATCAGGTACCGAATCGTCCTATAGTAACGAAACGTCCTAGCACCGTTTACAATGGGGACGTGCCATTAGTCCGACAGTTACATTTTTCTGTGTTATTTCTAGTTTTATTTATTGATTGAAATAAAAAAATATTAAATAATATACATTCCTATGATTCAATTAGGTAATTTCCTCACCTAGTGTTTTAAACTTATTGAATCATGCATTCAAACCATATAAATTAGTTTGTATTTCATTTGCAATCACTTGGACTATTTGATTAGCTAAAAAGCCTATTTTGAGAATATTCTTTATTTCAAAAAATATGCTTTATTGCTAAAAAGCATAAAGAAAAATTCTTTAAGCAAAAAGAATATTGTCACAACTCTATTCATAATCATAGACACTTGTTCTAATCTTCTGTAAGAATAGATCTAACTTTAAATTTCCTATAGCATAAAACAGAAATTTTAATACTATTATTACATGAACGAGTAACTTTCATCCTTTCAAATTAACTAATTTAATGTACTTTAGATTAAAATATAAAGACGCTTATTAAATTTATATTCATTGCATTGTTACACGAGGAAATTATTCACTCTTCTGCATATGTTTAATTTAAAGTAAAAATTATTGAAAGGTACTACACCGGCACTTTGCCACTTCATCGAAAAACTCCTTGGTCTAGTAGGTACTGCTATCTAGGCAGCTAGTTTGAAACTAAAGCTAATACACTATTGGCATATTAGGGGAGAATGGATAAAAAATCTATACACAAACAAAATGTAGCTTATTAAATTAAATTTATACGAACTGGACAATGCGAAAACTCGCAGAATAAAACAACATTATCACCGTGAAACTCTCGACGAATTAAAATGGAATATCAAGAAGAATTGATAGAAAACTAACTTTTACTTCAATGGCTTTTTCAATTATAAAAAAAATCCTAATGAGTTCCCGGTATCAAAATATATTTATTTAATTTTATATTGCATCTATTTCGAACACAGAATTGTTAACTATAGCTGTACCAATATTGTAGATTTCAATTTAACAGATAGCATTTCAAAATACAGGAAAAGGTTATTTTTGTGATTTATAACAGAGCAAAGATAATTCAATTCCATGCCATGTCCTCTGAAGAAGGTCCCGAGTTCACCGTGACTTCATGCTCATTTCTGTCATTTGTTAACAAGAGTTTCAATCTGCAAATAATAAATTAAAAAATAATATATAATTTCAGTAGCTATTCTATATATTGGAATCAAAGAATTAAAACGAAAACATGGGGATTTATATATATATATTGTTCAGTTACCGGATGATTCTCCCCGGGGAGCTGCGACAGTGGCAAATTTATCATAATAATTGGTAATTTGGTTCCATACCCTATGTAGAGATCATATGAAATAACAGCTAGATTTTTTTAAGCAAATAAGATTCATTATCCCATCAGATTTTCAGAAAAGAAGATTACACAAGTCCATACAAAACTAATTTTTGACGATTCATTATTGAATGAGATTCTGAAGAAATTAGTGGTACCATCAGAAAAGATTACAAGTCCATACAAAATTTTAATTTGACCATTATATATTAATTTCAAAAATTATTATTTCTAGAAATGGTAATGAATGCACCAGGTTACCAATTAAAGCTTCTTTCATACAAATCAATTAATTATTGAAGGAGAATTAGCAATTTCAGGGTCACCATCAGAAAACATTACAAGTCCGTACGAAAATCCTAATGTTTGCTCATAATTTACTAAATTTGGTTCTCTAGTAATATTGGTTATTATATAAATATTTCATCAAATTTGACATGAAAAATTAATATTTTTTTATAATTACACGCCCCCGAAATACATATGTCGAATATATTTCCAGTTTCCCTGATATTTTCAATTTATTACTTCAATGCTGATATATGTGAAATGGGGGGCATGCCGCCCCCCGTACACCCCTGCTAGGTCATTAAACAATCATGAAGTGTGCAATACAACAAACTAGTGGATATAACAGTCTACATTACGGCTATTTCTGACCAAAATGCGTGAAAACAGGAGTTTATTCAAAGTTTCCAATCCTTCAGTAATACATAGGTAATAAATAACTTTAAACCCTCATATCTCAAAAACTATCAGTTTCTACAAAAAAATGTTTTGATTTACGGATTCTATGGACTAAAATACACATAAAGAAAACAATTTGAATTAAATTTGGTGGGGGTCGGCAAATGGGAAAGATCCGATACCATTTAATGTTTGTAGCAATTGAATCAGTTCACAATTGAAGGAGTCTCAGGTTGCGCTCCTAGCAGGTCGCAGTAGAAAGTTGAAGTAGCATACATTTACACGAAACAATTATGCTCCAATTCAATAGTTCATTTAAATGTTTTCATAAATACAAACTATAGAATATTTGGCCACACAGGTTTGGCAGCAAAATTACAACAGTAAATTATCAAATCCAAGATATCACTCTCTCACTCTAATCATGAAATTGTGAAAATCTTGACAATTGCACCCAATCTGGAGAAATTACACAAAATCCATACAATTGTTTTGTTCCTGATCCTTAATCCCTGTTCCCAATCCCGAAAAATCACTAAATGATTCTTTGGGATTGAGAGATGAAATGTTTAAAGAATTACAATTATATGAAAATTTGACCCATACTTCAGTCTTATAACCATTTGTGGTAAATTACTTTTTCACGTCCCTAAATCAATTATAGGGACGTGAACTAGGAAGGAGGTATTTGGATGGGTTCCTAGTTCACGTCCCTAAATCAATTAGGGACGTGAACTAGGAAGGAGGAATATGGATGAGTTCCTAGTTCACGTCCCTAAATCAATTAGGGACATGAAATAGGAAGAGGGTATTTGAATCGGTTCCTTCCAAATACCCCCATTTGTAATAAGACTATCATGATATTGGAAATAAAAGCGAGGCCTGCCTCTGGATTACTAATTGATTTAATGATACCTATTAAATAAATAAATATATATATATACAATAGATTAGCCTAGAATAAAATTGGCTAGCTACTAGATAGTATGTTGACATAGAATAACTCACCCAGCAAACTAGGTGATGAAAAGTCATTCTTGATGAAGGTAAGGGCATCCCAATAAACTCTGTGAGGTGAAGTCATTGAGAGATAAGTTTCAGCTGGTGGAGAGAAACATTTGGATTACAAACAAAGTGAGTAAATACAATAAATGCATTGGTTGATAGACTTTTGAAGTTAACAATACCTAATTTTGAATTAGCCTAACGAATTGATAGATAATTAGATATAGCTACTTTTCAAAGTTAATCTTGAAACAAATACCTCTAATATACACCTAAAGCTAGTTTCATCATAACTCATATGACAGAGCTTCACTCACGAGCTCGTCTATTCAGAGATAATTATCACAGTTAGTACTCAGGTTCAAGAGTAGTCTGCTGCTACAGGCTCTGGTGGTGATACTCGATAAGAACACTGGTGTGTCTGAAGGTTTCACCAAGGAGATAATTCTAGCTCCTTTTGATTGTTAGTGGCACCACATGAGGGGGACTGAGACACAGAAATTAATAATGGGTGAGAATAATAAAATCATCTATCAATTAATGGTAGAAAACGAGGTGATTATTTGAATGATGACATGATGAATTATTTAAACTAGAGAAACAAGGTATCTCAGTGGTGACTATTCCTTTCGCCGCATGACACTTACGCTGAACATTTAAAGACAATACATGTTATAAATATAAAGAGATATTGGCCACTTAAGTTTAGGTTAGCGGTCTGGCTGGGGGGGGGGGGGGGGTTGGGGGTGGGTCACGCAGCACAGTTTGATAGTGACAAAATGTATAGGCCTACTTCACCGTTTTTACTGTAAGATAAGTATGCCTTATTTTGGTAAATAATTGTCATTTTTTGGCGGAAGTGTCGTGCGGCAAATGTATTTTCGGTGAATTGACCTAGAACCATCTTAGCCTCTACCTTCAATAAATTATGTGATTGATAATCTTTTAATAATAAATTTAATAATATCTGGTGTGTTGAGTTAACACCTCCTTAGAGTAAGAGTAGCAAGGTTAACTCTCAATATATGTTTTCAAATTAAAGGTTGTTCCAGTCAAATAATTGAAAATATTTTGCCAGTTGGTGGATTTATATCAGCTTTATGTAAGAACTATTGGGTTACAGTGAACCAAATACTTACTGGAATTCTCCAATTCTGTCCTTTCATAAAATTGCTTAAGTCTCCAAAATATAGACCATATTAAGACTCTTGGGTGAAACTAAGAGTCAAATCTTAAATTAATTTCCATGTTACCATTAATCTAACCCTGAGTCTTTGAAACATATTAGGGAAATTTTGTGATTTATGAAACAAATTCTGTAAGAACAGAAGTTACAACAGACAATGAGCCTCTCTAATAGTCTAAATAAGTCTTTGAGAGTTAGAGACCACATTTTGCAGCAAGTTTATTTGGGAGAATAGATAAAATTCATTTTCAGATATGTGCGTAGTGTATAAGTATTAAGTAGAAACAGTTCAAATAAACTCATCAACAGTAACACACACATTCATTCACACAAATCTGTGTATATTATTTTTCTATATTAATAATATTATATATTTTTCTAGAAACTATAAACAACTGAATTAACCTTGATATTTCACTACTTTTGATTGTAAAAGCACTACTAGAAGGTACCTAGGGCCACACTGGTAAATTGAGTCCCTTAAACTTTTACCAAACTTTCTCAAGAAAGTGTTAATCCTGCTGAAACAAAATTACATTTGAATGTTGCATATCAGAGAAAGGTGATGCGATGATGTAATAATTTTATATCAGAAAATGAAGGATGGATATTTTCCTTATTTAACTGGCTACAATAGAGCAATAATTTTGAGCCTTAGAAAATGCAAATGGATGATGTACTATCAGAGAAAAGAGTCACTGTGATGATGTACTATCAGAGAAAAGAGTCACTGTGATGATGTACTATCAGAGAAAAAGAGTCACTGTGATGATGTACTATCAGAGAAAAGAGTCACTGTGATGATGTACTATCAGAGAAAAGAGTCACTGTGATGATGTACTATCAGAGAAAAGAGTCACTGTGATGATGTACCATCAGAGAAAAGAGTCACTGTGATGATGTACCATCAGAGAAAAGAGTCACTGTGATGATGTACCATCAGAGAAAAGAGTCACTGTGATGATGTACCATCAGAGAAAAGAGTCACTGTGATGATGTACCATCAGAGAAAAGAGTCACTGTGATGATGTACCATCAGAGAAAAGAGTCACTGTGATGATGTACCATCAGAGAAAAGAGTCACTGTGATGATGTACCATCAGAGAAATGAGTCACTGTGATGATGTACCATCAGAGAAAAGAGTCACTGTGATGATGTACCATCAGAGAAAAGAGTCACTGTGATGATGTACCATCAGAGAAAAGAGTCACTGTGATGATGTACTATCAGAGAAAAGAGTCACTGTGATGAAAGAAATTTATAATCTTCTCCTATGCTACAAGCCTACAATGATATTTTGGATAAGTCTGTAGAGTATGGGAAAATTTCAAAATGTTCTGAGGAAAGTGGAAACAATTCTGAATTTCCTACTATATTTACAGGTATTTTTCTGGGAACGAAAGACAAAATATAAGAATTCTTCTTGAACACTAACTAGTTCAAAATATTTCAATAGAGAAATTTGCCTCCCAGGTAAAGATTTTCTACATAAATAGTTAAACATTTTATTTTTGATCATGTGAAACAAATGAAATAGTCATCAATAGTCAATTGTCCTCGAAATAGAATATTGGAGACAGATTTGACACACTTCACAGACTAGCAAAATGTATCTCCTGACATCAGTGATTTTAATTCGAGAGTTACTCTTCGACTCTCAGCAGCAAATTCAGAATCTCCCGCAGCTAAATTAATGGTAACATAGGAATTAATTCATGATCTCCTGCAGAGAACTCCAATTTATAAAAGTGGGCTCAGATTTGACTTGTTTCAGAGTCTTTGAAAAAAGTTCAATATTCTGCAATCTGGTTTGGACACTGATTTGAAAATCTTTGCTCTTTGGAGACAATTGGTCCTCAAAATAAAATCTTGGGAGACAGATTTGCTACACTTGGCAGACTGGTAGCATAGGAGAAAATCAGATATTTTTCATCAATAGCAATTTAAGAGCTCAAAAGCAGTCATAAACCTACCATTCAAATTGGGAGGAAGGACCTGCTTTATTACCTGTAACATGGGGAGTCAAATTAGGTAAACAATAAACATCTTGGTCGGAGCCATCCTTTGTTTCAGAGGCTGGAAACTTGTAAGCAATTTTTTGAGTCAAATTTTCACAAAAATTCTAACCCAAGCCAATTTGGCTCAAATTTTTAAGATTTCATATGAAAATTAACATGGGAAAATAAGAATTAATTCAAAATTTTAGGCTAATTAGACATCTCAGTTTTGACCTTTTGAAATCTAAGCCAATAAATTGGCTTTTAAGCCTTTAACTGACATAGTCACATACTCAAAGACATAAGGTGCCTCAACACCAAAAGATTTAAAGCAAGAAAGAAAGATTGAATTGGTAAACATGGATATATACAGGAGTGCACACACTGGAAGCGAGCAAGAAAGAGAGAAAAAGAAAAACTGAAGAGTGAAAGAGTGTTGAAGATGGGTTCTGTGAAGAGAGTAGAAGATAGTAGCCTAATCAATGTAATATCTCACAAAGTGCCAGTATGGTATCACTCTTTATGGCTTTTTTTCTCATTTCACATCTTGCAGTCTCAGTTTGCATTAGGTGCACTGAACTCCTGACTTTATCAAAAATCTGAGAAATAGCTGTCAACATTTTTCATCAATTTGTCTAGTCCTCCAACATTTATCAAGTTTCCCCTCCGAAAATTAATGGTAATATAGGAATTAATAGCTAAATATCCTACGACATTGCAGGAATTTATTTTATTAGAGAAATTGGATATCTGCCGACATATCATTGGAATTTACCACCAAATACAATCTGGTTGCAATCTTTCTTTCTCTCTTTTGGTATGCAGACACCCTAATCCAGATTGTAGTTGGGACTAAATTCCAATGACATGTGAGAGGACTTCTCAAATCACCAAAATAAATATTCTCACAATGTCGGAGGACTTTTAGTTATTTATATCTAAATTATCATTAATTTTTAGAGGAAAAATTGGAAAAATATTGGAGGACTAGCCAAAATAGGAGGAAATGTTGGCAGATATTTTACAGATTTTTGGAAAAGTCAGGAGTTCAGTGCACCAAACACAGTCTAGAATACTCTGTAACATTATCATCATCTTTTGAGAGGTGAAATAAGTTGAAAGAAAAACTGTAATTACTTGTTTAAAGTGTTAAATCACTAACAAAATGGCCATAAGGGGATGGCATGGGATGCACATGCATTAAATCCAGTCTGCAGAATATGGGACATTTTTATACATTTCCTGTGCGAACAATTCTCCATGTTTCAAAGTGTGGCAGGAAAGTCGCCAGTTTGGTGAGAAAATAGATCAAGTCGCAACATTTAAGATACTTAGAAGAAATAGGACATCCTAGAGAAGACTTTACACTTTAAAACATCCTATGCATCATGTCTGATGCATGCATATCACTTGAGACTATCTATTAGTGATTTACTTGTTATTTTAACTTATTTACAGGTTTCTAAATTTATTTCACCCTTCAAAAGTCGCCAGTATACTGGCAACCCAGTCTGTATTTGATGCAGAAAATCCCAATAACTTTTTCAAAAAGCTGAAAAAATCCACCATAAATTACAAGTAATTTGGCTGATCCACCAACATTTTCCCAACTTATCCAGCGAAAATTAATGGTAACATAGGAATAAATAGCTAAAAAAATCCACCGACTTTGCCAGAATATTATTTTCAAAGGGGAAAATTTCCACCAACATGTCAGTGGAATTTACCACGAAATACAGACTGGCTGGCGACTTTGTCCATACTTTGAAACATGGACAATTCTTAATTTCCTCCTATATTTACATGTATTTTAATGAGAACAAAAGGTAAATTAGATTATTTCTATTTCTTGGAGAACACTTTACCAGTTCCTGCAGTCTCCATTAAAATGGCGAGTTTGGACATGCTTGTAAAAATGTAAAATAGGATACAAACTAAGTAGCTATAGCCTACTGGCTATATGGTTAATGAACTTAATGTCTTGATGAAATCTCTGCATTCTGGCTCTGCAAGTCTCTCTGAAATAAAAATAGCCTAGCTAAATTTCTCTCCAAAAATGATTCAATTCGGCGACTCAGGGAGAAATTTATTAGGTAGGGTCACGCAGGTAAATTGCTGCACACTGACTAACTGCGGCCTCTTACAACAGAAAAATCATACATTCAAAACACACGTTAAAAACTTAAATAAATAAATTATAACATGCACTGAGTTTCTTTTGATAGCTATGCAACATTCTAATGTAATTTCGGTTCAGAATATTTTAGAGACTCTCTTGAGAGGGCCGCAATTAAAAATTAAAGGGCCGCAATTTACCTGCGTGACCCTACCTAACCTAGGTAGGCTAAGTACTACCTACCTAATTTACTAAAGTTCTCACTGTCACTCGAATAACCCTGGGAAGAAAGATATATTCCTGGGATATTCCCTTAATATCTTAGGAATAAATCCTTGCTGCCTGTGTAGGGCCTAGGCTATCATCTTTTTCTAATTTCCTAATCTTCAACTAAGGCCTCCGACTCACCTAATAAAATACTAGGTAGTAGGTAAAACAACAATTTTTTTAGTGGAGTGTTGGTAGGAAGACTGGATACCATATTACCACAGTATATAGTTCAATAAACTGTGATCATTTACTAGTACCTTCATGAATCCATCAATACCTACTTCTAGCTAGTGTTGCCCACTTTCATGAGAGAAGTCCGCTATCAAATATATTCATATATAATGTTACTAAACTAGTTTAAATTGCAATATGTACATTGAAATCAGTTAGGCATTGGTTAATTTGAAAGAACACTCAACATTATTCATTTCACAGAATTCATTTAAATCTCAAGTAATTGATATTAAATCAGTCAATATGTATTAAGGATTGGTTAGGTACAAACTTACATTAGTTTTTTAACTTTTTTAAAAATTCATTTAGGAAAGAAAGTAAATTTATTGTGAAAAACGCTATCTAGTGAGTGAGTTTTATGTTTTCGTGAGTCATTGACTCCATCCGGTTATATTTTCATAAACGTTGTACCTACAAAGAGCACGTTTGTATATCGGCATAGAATAATTTTCTTATTTAGACCTCTAGGCTCTAAAACTACTTTATTAGTCAGTATATTTTGTATATGGAACACAAATTCAATTAATTATTGCTTATTTACGAAGAATGCAGATATTTTTTAAATGTCAATGAGATTCAAGGTCATCTGTCCAATTAATGTAAACAACGCCATCTAAATATATATCGAATGTTTGTCCAAACTTATGTTAACTAATAAAACCGGCCCAGCCCCCAATCATAACTAATTACTATTTATCTATTATATTTCATTAGAAAATTTCAAATAAAAATTAGACGCACGTAGGTATACCCCCTAATAAGATAGGTATACGTATATTACTCAACGAATTTAATACTCCTGTGAATTCCAAAATTGAAGTTACATTTAACTAGATAAAATTCAGAGCAATACTCTGACTCATTTTTTAATAAGGTTAATAATTTCAACTTTGTTTATGATAATGACATTGATGTTGCTACACATACTAGACATTTTGTGAAAATTTGAATAAAATATATGTGGATAGTTTTTTTTTTCTCTAACTAAATATATTACTTATAAACGTTACTCTAAACCCTCACTTTCATCTATGTATTCTACTGAAATCAATAAAAAGAAAGTCCTATCATTACAAACAGCTCAAACTCCACCAAGAATATTATAATAACTATCGCAATTTGGTTATACTAAGTGGATCCGACAGGCTAAAGAAAAATACTATGGGAAATCACTTGAAGTTAACAAATGAAATGCTAAAAAAAAATCTTTGGAAATTAATAAAGAATTTGATCGGTGAGGAGCGGAGTACTGGGGTTGTTAAGTCTGTTTGGGTGATGATCGTAATGTTTCTTATGAAGGGGAATATTGTCAGAGTGCTTTAATAATCATTTCGCATCTGTGGCCCGTAATTTACAGAATGCCATTCCGCCCCAATATGATGACCCAATACTTAATATTCGCGCACAAGAAAATTCCTTTTTTGTGGATGCGATAAGTGAGAACGAGTTGTCTAATATCATCGATAATATAAAAAAAAATGTATTATGGGACGCAGTCCATTCCTGAATTTTTTCCATGAAAGTTTCTTCTCTGGTGGGTAATTTCATTATTTCTCTGTTTAATTAATTAATCATATACTGATGGTCATTTCCCTTATTGTTTGAAAGAAGCTGCAGTTATTCCAAATTATAAGAGTGGTGATCGGGTACCTAAATATTTCTAATTACCTACAATTATCGATTTTGCCTTTCATGAGTACACTGTTGGAAAAATGTATGTAGTCTACTGAAACGTTTGATATTCTCATCCCCAGCCAATTTGGTTTTAGATGTGGTGAAAATATGGCGGATGCAATTCTTAACTTAACTGAAAATGTTTATGATAGTACGTATTAATTCAAAATGCCATAACTTGGCTGTCTTTGTGGATCTTAAGAAGGCATTCAATATAGTAGATCATCAGATACTTTTGAGGGAGAGGTTTGCTTATGGTATAAGAGGTGTGCTTCTGGATTGGTTCAGTAGCTTCTTATGTAACAGGTTTCAGTGTGTTCGAATTGGCTCTTAGTTTTCCACCTCTACTCTAGTGGATATAGGTTTGCCACAAGGTAGTGTAGTGTGTTGGCTCCTCTGTTGTTCCAATTGTTTGTCAATGACATGCCGTGCTAATCTAATGTTACAAAGTTTACTCTGTTTGCCGATGACACGACTTTAGCCTTCAGTGGTGAGAACTACTCAAACTTGATAAATACGGCCAACAGGGAGTTTGATAACTTTATAAATGGACAATAAACAACAGACTTAGTTTTAATACCAGTAAAAGTAAAACAGTTGCGATGTTATTTTCAAACAGGCAAAACTCTGTCGCAACACCTCTATGTATTGATATTGATGAATGTCGTATTGATCTTTTGAGTGAGGATAAATTTTTGGAATGCATGTACCTTATAATCATGTACACGTACAGCATACTTTCAGGAAATTAACTAAAACAGTAGGAATCCTAAATAGAATTAGAAATTGTGTCTCATTAAAATATTAATCAATATCTATTATGATTTAGCATATTTCTATCTATTGTATTGTGTTGCATTGTGGGGTGGGGCAGATGATGTGCAATGTACATCTCAGCCTCTGATATTATTACAAAAAAGATTAATCCACCTCACCACTTCATCAGACTACCATGCTCATTCAAATCCCCTCTTCCACAGAACCAGTATCTGAAAGGTCACATATATTTATAAGCTTATCATTGGCATATGCATGTTTGGGCATATATCATGGAGTTAGTAATTTTTCTCTAATCACCACGACTCTGACTCGTAATAGAGACATCACCATCATTCCAGCGGCTGTCTCAATGCCAGAGATCTATGTCTTATATAGGACCTATAATTTGAACTTCTATACCCAATAATATTAAATCTAGTTCAAACATTATTATAATTAAAAGAGCCTTTAAAAAACATTTATTTAACCATTATTTATAATATTTCTGTTCATTATAGCAGTAGAGTAACTCATAACTGTACGACTTCAATATGTTATCTCCAGGTTCAGTGATCTATGTTTATTTAGAATTATTCCTTTAATTGCCCGAAACGTTTTTTATACTTGATAAACGAATCTTATTTGTATGTTTGTTGAAACTTATATTGTCTTTTGTTTTTGTACCTAAGATTTTTTCTCAATAAAGATTCTAATTTATAGAAAGGATTTCCAAAAACTTCTGATCCAGTACTTTCAAAATTCGTATAACAGTGTGTTTTATATTTAAAAAAATCGATAAGATTGTAGATAACATATTCATAAACAATTGTGCAAAAGGAAATGATATAATTTTCGTTATATATTTAGTTATTTGCATTTCTAAGTTTCCTTTACTGAGCTGGGACAATATTCCTTAGTATTCAAAAGACAAAGTTCTAAAATAAGTGGGGGATCACCACGTATAGTTTCTTCTTTCCAAGTGTTTGAACTGATTAATCCAATATTCTGTATATGTACGGTCATTTCGAAGCTAAATTATCACACAAATTATTTCTTCTGACTTTTCAAAACTACAAAAGTTATTGGCTTATTATTATTAAATAATAATAAGACATAAATAATAGATTTCAGAAAGTGATCTGATGTCATCCAAAGTGTTTCAGGCATGACAGCTTCTGTTATTCAAACTTTTCAAAACAGTTTTTTAGCATTTCTTTTTTTTATTCTTTGATGAAATTACTTGAAATCTTAACTGAATATTGTTATGTTATTCAAAACTAGATTTGCTATATTAGTTTAATATTTTGATGTTTTTTTCTATTTATAATACTTTCATATAGGCCGTCTATGGGTTAACATACTAATATATGAATATTTTATGTTCATTTCTGTAACAATTATTAAAGGTGTTTGAATAGATATGTTCTTAAATATTGGAATACAATCAAAATCTATGAAAAGATAGTTCAAGATATTTACGAATAATTATATCCTGAATTGTGGCAACATATGTCCATGCAGTACAATATTCCACTTAATTATATGCTTTTGTGGTTTAATATATCTCTTAGGTTACTTAATATATTGTGTCTATATATCTATATATATTATAATATTGCAAACAAGTGCGAACATGTACTATGAATGCCTTGTTAAAATATGTGAGCATGATACAGCAATGAATATTTAATAATATAAAGTTTAATATAAGGACTGTGTACAAAAGTCCACTCGAACATCAAATATTATTATTGTCTATTTGTTGTGGACTCTTGTCCACTACAAATTTTCATTTTAATTTCTAATGTTATTCTTAGAGCCATTTTGGGATTTATGTCCAGTACAAGATTCCATGATTTATTTTCTCAAAATCATTGCATTATGTACTATCGGATTAAAGAGTCACTGATATGATGTACTATCAGAAAAGAGTTACGGTTGTGTAGCAACGAAAACTAGGCAAGTTTTAATCTGAATAATGTTTATCTAACATTGATTGACAGATTTTAATGGTATTGAATACTAAGCAATCTTATTTATAATAGACATTTTTTAGTTGTACTATCAGAGAAAAGAGTCACTGTACATGTGATGATTTATAATCAGAGAAATATTGGCTCTGTGATGATACTAATTTCACCAACATTAGTTTTTTAATTACCTTCACAGGAAATGGATAATTTGTATTAGACGACATTTATTTATCGGATTAAAGAGTCACTGTGACGATGTACTAACAGAGAACCTGGATATTTTCATTCGCCAACTCAAAAAATATTAAACCAAATTGACTAAAATTTGGTAGGATGATTGTTCAATGCCTAGCAACCATCTGGTAGAATTTGGGGAGCGATCTGGTCAAAGGTCAATGTCAAAATTTATAACTTTCAATCATATTGCATGAAACTTGGCGGAGCGTATCTTCAATATCCAGGAACAATTTGGTTAATTTTGGGAGCGATCCGGTCAAAGATCAATATCAATGTCATTTATAACTCAAAAAAAGTGATCAATCAAATTGCATGAAACTTGTTGGAACGATTTGTCATTATACAGTTTCCAGTTTATCAGATTTTGGGAGCGAACAGGTAAAAGGCTGAGGTCAAGATCATTTATAACTCAAGGATTATTGGATGGTCAAGATCATTTATAAGCGGCGATGAAGGAATGCGCTCTACCGAGTGCTCGTAATCTAATTTCCTATAATTATCATCTACTACAACTAAAATCATATTAAAAATGTCTATAACCAAGAGTGAAGTTTTCCTTCCAAATTATGAAACTAGTAAATTTAGGAAATAAGCTACTCTCTAGTTCTCATGTACTTTTTTATCACCATTATCTCTGTCAATACTCTTCTGTTTCGAAAACACTATCAAATTCTCAGAGATTAAATCATTACAGAAAGTTATATTATTAAAATTTTCATTTTGAGTTGAGCCAATTAAGATATATCCATTATCTAACTAATTTCTCTGAGTGGTTGAACTTCAGTTTTGCAGCCACGTATGAACCTTAGATTACGAGTTATAAATAAGGGTTAGATAGATTTGTTTCAGGGACAACAGATATCTAGTCTCTATAAACCCCTGTGAAAAAAAGGGTTATATATCCTGCGAGCTTAAAAGGAGCGGTGACATTGTACTGAACAGTCTGATAATAACAAAAAAATTAACACATGTTAATAATTAAATGTGTTTCTATACAGTTAATGTACCAATAACTTATATAATGAGTAAAATTCATTTAGTCTAATAATCATAAGCTCTAGAAACTGAAATAAGTAGTATAATTTACAGGCCGAGAAATAGACTAATTGTTTCAAATTAATTCGTTATCTACTCTCATCTGAAATATGTATCGGATGAAATATGTCCTGTTTATTATTATATGACATTTATTACATTTCTATACAACTTTAAACAATCAAAACGCACATTGATTTACCGATGAGCTTAAAATCGGAGTTTTTGTGTTCCTCAAAGTCCTATTTTTGAGCACATCTTTCTATTCATAAAATAGTACCTAATAGGTACGTTTTCATTCCATCACGGAGACATGCCGATGTTATGTTATAGGTAGGGTAGCACGGGGCAGCACGGCACCCCCTAAGCTCTTTCCATAGTATCCAGGCGCGTATACAAGGGGGGGGGGGCATTTGGGGCAGATGCCCCCCCCCTTGAGGTCTGAACTTTTTAAAAATAAATCTACGGATTATCAAAAAATTTACGGATTAATCCTCCAAATTGAAGAAATGTGTCAATTATTTGATTATTTTTAATTGCTTTTGACATGCTTGAACACTGTATTCTATCAAAATCGTTATTTTTAAATTGCGAAATGGGAAAAATTTAATTGCTTCAAGTCGTATTATGTATAAGCCATTTTGTCCATAGAGAGTGGAGTTCTATCACCCTATTAATATTTGCATTAATCTTCAATTTAAAAATGTTTATGAATTTGAGAAGAAATGCATCGTCCTTCACTCTGTAGTTAGCCAAAACACCTTCTTCTTCAACAATATGTTGAAAATTCATGCTTCACTCCATGACCAGTGGAAGGGTGGCTAAATCTTACCACTAGAATAAGTTCACAAGAGTTCGTGGTCTATTCAATGAAACTGATTCTATTCACAATAAAAAGCAAATGAAAACAAAACCAAAAAAACACAAACTGCGATTCAGGAGGTGAAGATTTTCTTTGAAGAAACCACTAATTTTTCTCTCAGAAAAGTTTTTCAGCATATTTCATCAACACCAAAACCACGTGGTGGAGGATCGTCATAAATTAATTTAGTTTCCGTTTTTATCAATGAACTTCAGTTTGACCATTAACGAAAACCACATAAATAGCGGTTTTCTGAGTGGATTTTGCAGCAACCATCCAACATTGCCAATTGAATCGTTTGGACAGACGAGAAGTTAATTTGCCTCCATCAAAAACACATCAAAAAAATACGAATGAAAATCCTCGAAATATCTGGAAAACAAATGATAGGTATGATGCTAAGGTAATGATCTTCGTTGCAGTTATTAATGGAATGGTTCCAATTGTTCAAGCATTCCTTAACGAATATGGTAACTTATAATGTGCTCTAACACATTAATTGGCCCAGCCTGCAACTTCTTCACTTTGGTGGATGCAAGACCACATTGCACAAATGCAGCTCTAGAATTTTCTAGGAAGAGTTTCGAGGTCGAGTTATTAGCAGAAGTACTGAAATAAAATTCCTGATCAGCACACAGTCCAAATCTTAACTCTTTGCTCTTTGGACTTTCGCATATGGGCTGCTGCACAAACTCGAGTTTACAAATAAATAAAAACAGATCCCAATGAGTCTCGTATACAATATGCTCAAATCTCCGCTCAAAAATATAACAATAAGACTCTCAAGAAAGTATGCAAGAATTTTCTGAAGCGTGCATCGTTCTGTCTTCACATCGGAGGGGGTCATTTTCAACAACTTTTGTAGGACTTCAGGAGATGTGCCTCATATGATATAAGACAATAAATGTTTAATAATAAAAAATCCTTTCTTTTCCTTCAAAGTGATGCATCTATAATGGTATTTGACTTATTTTTGAGTGCTTCTAATTCCCAATTAAAAAATTACGTTATCTGATGAAACACAGTGTAGCAGTATGGTTTTGATTATTTTTGCTACAGCCAATGATTGAATATTGTGATTAAATTAATAACTATCAGTCTATTAGACTTGATATACAGCTTGTGGACTATAGTCACTATACAATACATCCACTGACACACTGTATTCCATCAGAAACGACCTTTTTAAATTGCGAATTAGAAGCACTTCTAATGCATCAATTGTCATCATAGATACACCACATTGATGGAAAAGAAAGTATTATTATTAAACATTCATTGTCATATATATATGGCTCTATCATGCGAACCACATCTCCTGTGGCCCTAAAGAAATTGTTGAGAATGACCTCCTCCAGCCTGAAGACAGAACGAAGCCACCTTCGAAACATTCTTTCAAATTTCTTAGGGGTCTCCGGGTTATACCTTTCAGCGAAACTTTAAACACTTTGTATAAGAGACACAATGGAATATTCTTTTTCATATATAAACTCGAGTTTGTGCAGCAGCCAAGAATAGAAAATTCAAAGGGTTGTGATATTGATTGTGTGCTGGCCAGGAATTTTCCGTTCTTCTGCTAATGAATCTACCTCTAACCTTTTCAATGAGAAATTCTAGAACTGCATTTGTTCAATGTGGTGGAGCGCCGTTTTGCATCCACTAAAGTGAAGAACGAGATTCAGTATGAGCCAAATAAGGGGTGCTAGTTTGGTATGCGATCTGTGAGGTTAATGTGATCTGATCATTTTTATTTTAATAATTATGACAATTTTTCTTTTTAAGTTACTGTGATACAAAACAAACAATATAGACGAGATAATATTGTCACAATGCATAAAAAGTAAAAAAAATACATATATTAATTGCTTATTTTTACTTTATCTTCATATAAGTTTAGTAGGATGTAGTTTATCTAACGATATTTTCTTGAAGTATTTCCACAATAAGGCTTTTTGCTTATGTAAATGGTATATTATTATTTAAGGAAATATAATACTATATATATTTGGTATCTCGTATTCCTGTTTGTATCTTTTATATTTGCTAATGAATTCTAAATAGATTGCATGCCAAACCAGTAAATGATGATCAGATCGCAATGTCCTGTAGGCTGTAGCAATCTGAGATATGAAACACCATTAACCGATGACAAGTTGTCATCATCAAGGAATGCATGAAAGATTATATCCATTCAATTAATAATGGCAACAAAGATATTACCTTAGCATCATACCTATCATTTATTCCGTTGATATTTCAGAGATTTTCATTAGTGTACTTGAAGATCCTCCACAATGGAGTTGTGGACTCTGGAGGATCTGCTGAGAAACTGGGGGGTTCTTCTTAGAAACTCTTCACCTCCTGAATCACTGATTCCGTTCTTTTTGGTTTTGTTATCATTTGCTTTTCTTGTGAATAGAACCAGTTTCACTGAATAGACCACGAACTCTTGTGAACTTTTTCAGGTGGTAAGATTTAGCCGCATTTGCACTTGTCATGGAGTGAAGCATGAATTTTCGACATACTGTTAAAGAAGAAGGTGTTTTGGCAAACTACAGAGTACAGGACGATGCATTTCTTCTCAAATTCAAAAACAGTTTTAAGGTTTAAGAAAAATGCTAATATTAATAGGATAAAATCCATTCTTTATACTTTATGAACATAATGACGTCCTCCCATTTCGCAATTTAAAAAATGACGCTTCTGACGGAACACGTGTAAGCATGTTCAAAGCAATTAAAATAATCAAATAACTGACCAGTCTGAGGAATTATCCGTAGATTTTTTTCAGAAACGTTAATTTTTTTGAAAAGTGCCCCCCCCCCTTTGACCGAATCCTAGATACGCCCCTGATAGTATCTCCAATACTATTGAACCTAGATAATTGATTTTTGCAGTAAAAGATACACCAAAAAATCGGCAACACATGGTAAACTGTTAGGAACTAATAATTCATATTTTTGATTTTACTACACTTTTCCCAAGAAGTGTTAAAAAACCGTTTTGCCCCGTACACGGGGCAAAACGGCAATCATGCAGGGCAAAACGGACATGGGGTGCCGCTTTGCCCCCTTCATTACATTTTAAATGTATTATCTATGAAAGTTAAAGAAAAACAAATTTTGAATAATATATATTTATGTATATCCTGAAACAGGCTATGACATTGGCCATTTGAAACTATACATTTATAGTGTTGACTGTTTTTATATATATTTTAACTAGTCAAACTTATCTTATATTTATTTCAATGTCAAATAGAGGTTCTTTTATTACTTCTGTAGCTAAGAAATCCTCCTCATTAAACTCGTCTTAATTATATTGTCATATATCAGTGTTTTAATACAATTGACAGCTCTCTCGGATAAAGCAGTTTTCAAAAGGGCTGCTCTGAAGATTCCACCCATGTCATATATGGTCATTCTTTAGCCAGGACTGTTCATGATCCAGTTATCAGCACAAGAGTTATATGAGCTCTTCAACGATTTGATATAGTAAACGTCGAGCAGTTGCATTTTATGATAAGAATGAGGAAGTGAAGTTAATAGTTCAAATACATAGTCTTGGCAAAAGTTGATTGCATCCAGACACTGTGGTTTCCAACCAATATGATCATCATTAGAAGATCCAGTTGATTTCACCAAGTATTGAAGCCATTTAAGAAAGAGACCTACATCATTCTGAATAACTGACATTCTCCATGGATCCCAGAGGAGCTCCAGTCATGAAAGTATCTCTATTTTTTTCTTGGAAATATGAACATTGGTGATATGAAAGATCCTCATGCATCACAAAACTGACCAATTCAAGTCTTTCGACACTCGTTATCATACAAATCTGCTTAACATTTTTCTTAGCCACGAATTTGGTGGGATTTTGATGCGTTGTAATTTCGGTTTCTTCCATGTTCTATATTTTTGTTAATTTAAGTTTATTCAAAATTTTTACATACACTTTAAAAAATAGATCAAGTTTTGAATTGTTAAACTCTATCACACGAACCCTCTTGGTTGCCTTTGATTTGCGGATGTTAACTAAGATTGTAGCTTCTAATGAATGAATTGAACCAATTGACGCCTGCCTTTTTCGATTCCTTATTGAAAAATTGTTAGACATTAGTACGATCTTCTATATCCAAATCAAAATTACATCATGGCTATTAAGTCCAAGCATACGGTTTTGCATATATGTAACATAATTTACAATTTGTAACTCCACATTATTTGAAAGAACGCAATCATTCGTCCAAGATGTGGTACTCATGGTGAATTAACTTTGCCATCATGAAGCCTGCTCAACGTTGTAGTATGAATACATTTTTTTAACTTATAGTTGTCTTCATCTTATAATATTGCACCGTTATGAACAAGGAAAATAAATGTTAATTGTAAAAAAGTTTTAAAATCTCCTTATTACTACGTTCATAATTAGTTTTACGGGGCAAAAAGGCACCCATAGCCGCTTTGCCCCCGCATACCGTCGCCTCATTGCCCCAAATGACGCGCCATTTTAATTTTGAAAAAATTATTATTTAAAAATACTTTTTTCATTGTATTTATATACAGAAAATTAAGTAAACCGATAATACTATGCATTTCATTATGAAATATTTTGATATATTACACTTGACAGAATTCAAACATTACTCAGTGACATTAAAAAGTTATATCAAAATGACTTAAAATAGATTTATCGCCGTAACTTAGCGAAATATCTCCTCACCCTCACAAAACTAACTACACTGTAGCTTAGGACACCGGAGAACATGTAAAAGGTATCTGAGAGCTACCTTCCATAATATTTTGGAAAATAACTGGGGGTGACTTTTGACCCCGGGGTGCCGCTTTGCCCCATGCTACCCTACCTAGGTCACTATAGGTGTACTTTTGTTTTGGATATATCTCTGTTTCTACAAGCTCAATTTAATTAAAAATGATATTTTCTTCGAGAGGTCATTACTGAAGAAGTAAAAAAGTATCATATGAACTTGGATTTTTATATTGATCATAGTTTTTTGTTCCAAGGGCAGAACCGAAGACAGCTAATTTTGTTTTGTATACCTAATATCAGCGCCTGTTCTGTCATGGACATAGCCTCTATAAACACTGTAAACCGTATAATATCATCACCTATTCTGTCATAGACAAAGCCTCTATACACTCTGTAAACTGTATAATAGCATCACCTGGCTATGTCTATGACAGAATTAGTACAGGTATTATACGGTTTACAGAGTGTATATAGGCTATGTCCATGGCAGAACAGGTGCTGATATTATACGGTTTACAAGGTGTTTAGAGGCTCTGTCCATGTCCATGAGAGAACAGGTACAGGTATTATACGGTTTACAGAGTGTATAGAGGCTATGTCCATGGCAGAACAGGTGATGATATTATACGGTTTACAGAGTGTATAGAGGCTATATCTACGACAGAACAGGTGCTGATATTATACGGTTTACAGAGTGTATAGAGGCTATGTCCATGGCAGAACAGGTGATGATATTATATGGTTTACAAGGTGTATAGAGGCTATGTAAATGACAGAACCTAGATCCTAGCTATGTATGTTCTATGTAGCCTATATGACAATACCGATTCCAGGACAATAACCCCCCGTGCAAAAAAACCACCGCGGTCAAAAAACCCCCGTGCAAAATACCCCCCGGACAAAAAAAAACCGTGCAATAAACCCCCCGGACAAATACCCCCTGACAAAAAACCCCCAAGCAAAAAACCCCCGGTCTATATAAATAGCATAATTCATTTTTATTAATATATTAAACATCATTCAAAGCGAACCAATAATTGTCATATTTTCTTCGAAAATATGACAATTTTTCTTTGCAAAATAAGGTATACCCAATTACCTATTTTATAGTAAAAATAAGTACAGTATACATTTTGTCACTATCAAACCTGGCCGGGGGAGGGCAAGCCCCCCCCCCCCCCCCCCAATTGGACCGCTAACCTAACCTTAGGTGCACTATATCTCTTTATATTATAGCATATAGTAATTTTATTAATAAAAAATTAATTAAAATGAATTATGCTATTTATATCGACCGGGGTTTTCCCAGATAACACAAAGCAATGAAATAGAAACGAAAAAGATATGTACGCCCTAAGCTAAAAGATAGCTATTAGATTTCTCGTTTGGTCGATTTGATTACTTAAAGATTTCTAAAAGAAAATACGGTGCACCGCGATTCGGTATCTAAAAGAAATCTATTTTGAAGCGAAATCTCTTTCAATTAGCTACGTTTTAGCAATACAATTCCTGATATCTTTTCTCTTTCAATAAGCTATCTTTCCTTAATATACTCCTAAATTCTTTTTGATTACTATATCAAAGCAATATTAGTTAACATATTGAAGTTACAGAGACTAAGAAAAGGGAGATAAAAAATTCAATAATTTATTTTCATTTTTTTATTGTGAACATGGTCATATTGAAATTAATTATCAACATATAATAATAAGATAAAAATAAAAAAAGATAGTTTGCCCAAAGATATTATACAACAATAAGATAACTCACTCTTGAAAATTTCTGCATCAAGAGTTCTGTGTTTGAAAGCGAAATCAATAATTCAAAAATACTATTTTTCAATTACTGCTCTCGATTTCAAACAGAACTTTTGATGCAGAAATTCACGAGAGTGATGCATCTTATTATATTATAATATCTTTGGTTTACCTAAAGAAGTAACTAACATCTCACTATTCACTATTTATCACAGGACAAAAATATTACCCGAAACATTCAGTAGACATATATACACATAAATTTGTATTCCTTATTACTGTAATGAAAACAAAACAAAAACAAAAACGTTATCTGTAGCAACAAACTAAAAGATCCATTTATCACAGACGAAAATTAAAATTAAATAAAGCATAAAAAATTGACCTCAAACTTGCAGAGAAAAATAAACAACTCCAACTGATGCACCCAGGTTATTCGAGTACACCCTATATGGCTTTGTCTCTAAAGCGAGACACTTTTGTACATCAAACTATAGTTTGGATGCACTAAAGTGCATCAGTTCAATTCACTTTAGTGTCTCAGCTATAAGTTTGCTAAAATGATGAGAAAAACTTTATTGTTTCATCATTTTAACAAACATATAGCTGAAACAATAAAGTACATCGAACTGATGCACTTTAGCGCATCCAAACTATAGTTTGATGCACTAAAGTGTCTCGCTTTAGAGACAAAGCCATAGGGTGAACTCGAAACACCTGGATGCATCAGAATTTCTCTGAGTGTGGTAACAGCAAACAGTAGTACCTATTTAAAAAATCCTAGCAATATTAAGCGGTTGCATTTTTTAGTATGGTAGCCATCCTCCTAAAGATTTCATGCTCGCTAGAGATGAAATAATTCTTGGAGAGAATTGAATCTGAAATACAAGAAAAATAAACGAATTATAAATAGATATGGAGATGCAATAATCCTTGTATATATTTATAATTATGTATGAAAATTTCAATGATGAAATGATAGTTAATGAAGCCTTTGCCCACCTAATATTAAAATTGAATAGGTGATTGCAAATGAAGAGTCTACTTAACACTGAAATCTAAGATTTCCTATTTGAAGAGCATAACCCTAGCCCTATCCACCAAATCTGAGTATAGCGTTAAAAATCAATAATCATGAGACAAAAAGACAATACTGAGACACCACTTCTCTTCCCTTCACCACAGACAGCTTCATGATAAGAGCACCTAAGGGAAATTAAAGTGCTAACGGACAGAAATTAAATAATTACCTTTAATAATGGAACAAGTGTAACTTCCTTTAAACCCTCTTTTAGAACCTCCTTCTTTGGTTTTCCAACAAGCTTTGCCCTCCATGTTGAAAGAGGACTTTAATCTTTTTGTCATGACCTTATTTATGCATAGTTTAACAGCCATAGCACATGAAGAGCCCCCGAGGACTTCCAATTTCCTTATCTGAAATATGAAAAGGATATATTAATATTTCTAATAATTTACAAATGAATGCCTTACACAAACTAATTAATCAATAATGAAATTATACATACCAGTTTAGTAGGTAACAATTTAATATTATTATGACATGATGATTTATTTTTCATCCTTCTTTTATATTATGTACATGAAAACAATCATTTATGGTTATAACTTATATGATAATATAGCGATGAGATGATCAACCAGAATTATATCTGAAGAAATGAAGATTTTTCATATTATCAGAAATCGTAGTTCGAAAATTTAAAGGATATTTCGATACATAGAAATTAAAACAATTATTGCTCATATTATATGTAACAGCATGCACAAACTAACAACAATTCAGGGATTTTTATGTTCCTGACATCCGTTTGGTACTTGAAAATATTATACAGAGCAAAACTTTTTGAGATTGTTTTTGGCCTTTTCAATATGCAAGTATGCTTGAATGAAGAATTTTTTTTATTTAACTACTTCTAAATTACAGGGATAATTTAGCCTCAAAAATAATCCCAGTAATTTCTATGTATTCTCTTCTACGTATGTTCCCAGAACATATCTTGAGCTTTTTCAACAAAAAATGTATAAATGTATCATCAAAAGAATTTGCAGAAGATTATTCATTAATTTTATTATTATTATTAATAAAATGACTATGTAAAGGCTAAAAGTTTTAATAAATACATTAACATATAAGTTTTAGACTACAGGTAAACACTACAAATAAAATATACATATAATAGTAATCAAGAATTAGAACTTGGCTATTTGGATATAATTGGAATCGTCCATCACTAATAGATACCATAATGAACAGCGAATTATCAAAGATAAAAGTACATCTACCGGTAACCATTCCTATAGTAAGATAAGTTCATATAAGGTACTCACCAGCGCTTTCTTGAATTCATGGCTACTAGCCAAATACTCTTCGAGTGTGTCGAAACTGCTCAAGGTATCAAGGGGAAACGAATCTAGGAAATTCATCATATCATCAGGAAGTTGAGGTGATTTTTCATGCAGCTGAGGCTTTGACTGGAGATTTGTGAGCATCTTCATTATCTCATGTTGGTTTTCCTGCAGCTTCGCAATAGCTAGTAGAATAGTGTTTGTATCTGTAAAATAAATTTTCAATATTAAAACTTATCGGGAATGAATTATATGAAAAAAAAATTAGAGGCATTTATATATAAAGCAGATATTGTAGCAAAATTGAATTCATACCATCATTATTTAGAGCTGTAGCCTTCTCTGGAAACACTTTATTCTTAAATTCAGGACTGGGTTTGTTCATGTTGGAAAAGGGTAGGGCATTTGATCTCTTAAGAGGAGGGAGCTGAGATGTTGAATCAGGGTCACTATCATTCTCAGAAATACGATCAGTGTCCGAACTGTCACTTAACAGTTCTATTCGCCTCTTAGCAAATTTTCTGAAACAATCAATCAAAGGTTAACAAATTATGGAAAATATATATAAGTAATAACTAGGGTTATTTTGACAACTGTTTTTTTATTAATGGTAATATCAATACTATATATCTATATACATATTATATCATATATAATATTTGACAAATATGGTTTCTCTCAATTTCTTGGAAACTTTTCATTATTTTTGAAACATACTTCAGGTGGTGACTCAATTTATGCAACAAATTCAAATTGAGATAGGAAATAAATAATAACAATTGAATAGTTAGCTCCATCAATAAATAGAACCTCACTGAGTCCCTAACCTATTTCAGAGGTTGAAAAATATTTTACTTACCTTCTGTAACCTCTTCCTTTTCTGGAATCATCTTCAGTTTCAAGCGATGAACAATTCTCTGCTCTCGCTGCCATCAGCCTGGTTTCAACTACGGTATCTAGTGGAATGACAATACATAAATTAACACAGAATAACTAAATAAGTATTAATATAATAATAATAAATAATTAAATGTTAATAATAAATTTTACTAAAGTAATATCATTCAATCAATTCACTTACCATAAGATTTCAATAATTTCACATTGAACTCCTTCCAATGAGGTTCAGGAGCACTTCCTTTTGACACAGCCCTTGATATTTTAGCACTGTCTTTATAAGGTGGCCAATGACAAACTTCACTAGAAGAGATCCAGTTTGATGGAACTACATCAACTTCATTTGTTTCAACAAATAATACTACACAAAATTTTTTGGTCATGATTAATTTACAGTTGCCATAAGATCTATAAGAAAACTTTTCTGAATTTCAGTATAGCTACTTCAGAAAATCATACCCTAGACCAATATAGAGATGAAATTATCAGAGCAGAGGTGCCCCAATAAACTTATTATTAGAGAAGGGCATTAGAAAATATTTAAATTGGACATCATTCAGGAAACATATTTTCAAATCATCACTTAAACTGCTGAGTAGATATACACCAATATCTTTAGAATCCACTGGGTATGTGAAAAAGTTTTCTTTTCTCAGGAAATATTTGTATATTAAGCAAATATCTTGGCTATCTGTTCTGACTATATTTTGCACAATTCCTATTTCTTCTTTAACTGAAAATGTTCCATTACCTTCACCAATTTTAAATGAAGCTAAATCACATAAGACTGTTGTGTATTGAATTCCATCTAAATTCATTGTTGGTCCATCATGATGCTCTCCTTTCAATTCAAGCTTCATAAATTCCGTCAAAATTTTATCAGTTCCCTTTCTTTCAGAAATTCTATTAATAATTTGGCGTAAAGCTTGATCTGGTTTACGCAGCAAGGACTTCAATTGGCCCAAATAATTTTCAAATGCATATGCACTGAAAGAATCCAATTTTCCAAACCTTTCAGCATCATCTGCTATATGGCAGAGATTATGTACATTATATACTAAGTTTTTAGCACCATAAATATCTTCAAAACCAAGAATAAATTGAAGCAGATACTGTCGTGCATGAGCAATTGCACCAGTAATATCATCTCTGCTTAACAAATTTATTGAAATGCTCAACAAAAGGAAATTCATGTAGAGTTTGTTAGGCAATTCCTTGTGAAGCACCACCATACCAGTATATAACAAGAATGTTCGGAACTCTGTTGCTTTATATCTTCCAAAATCAAAAAGGCTGCGTGGCTTGCGATTGAACTCTACTGGTGTGAACTTGACAATTGATTTTAGAGATTCAGATATTCGTTTCTTTTGTTGAAGACCCAAACGAACAGTAAGAGGTCCAACCATCCATAAATTAATCAGCTTTCTCATGACCCCTAAGTGAACAAGGTGCATAGGATCTAGAACAAATTGTGTCACCATTCCAATATTCAAACTTTCCAAGGGTGATAAACATTTATGATGGTGTTCATCAGTTTGTTGAAGAAAAGACTGGTCTGTTCTTCTACGAGAATTTGTCTTTAGAAATACAACAGCACTTATCTTTTTCCTACGCTGAGTGCACCGCTCACAGCCTTTTATTCCGTTATGGCCAACAGTACCTTTCAAAAATGACCTAGCTGGAGAGTCGCATACAAAGTATTGTAATTTAAGGTGAAATGATTTACCATTAAACTCCAGACCTGGAGACTCCATTACAGATTTATATTCTTCAATAAAATTTTCTAAGTATGAAGAGAGGTTATCTGGCTTACTATCACCATAAAAAATAGAAATAATATCTGGTTTACAATATTTGAAAACATTTTGTTTAAAAGAAAATTGTACAAGCAATGGCCAGAACTGTTTTTTACTACTATGGTGAAGAGGTATTCCATCACAATTTATGCGCATGTATATATCACTTGCAGATTGCATTTCAGTTGAAAATAGATTATCCTCAGATGCACATTTTAAAAAGTGTTTTACAGCATTGACTAATCCAAAATAATAATATTGACCCCCGCACTTAAATTCTATAGGTTGATAACCTGTTCTTGGAGTGTGAAGGAGAGTTCTGGCATCAGTTGGGACAGAAGAATCATAACACGAGTGAATTATTTTCAATAATTCACTCAGAGAATTAATTGTGTGTTATTCTATTATTTACTGCCCATTCCCTTATTGCTGCTTTAGGATTTAATGGGTGAACATTTTCCCCTGTCACTCCATCTTTGATAACAGAAGTTTTAATTTCTTCAGATTCACTTAAAGTCACTGCAGATTCACCAGTCACTGTGTCACTACTGAGGTGCACCGATCTGCAAGTAGCGAGTATTGAGTCAAAAGATGCGAGTGCGAGTGTAAAACTGCGAGTGCGAGTGTAGAACTGCGAGTGCGAGTATAAAAGTGCGAGTGACAGTCAAAAAGAGATATTATGAGTGAGTATTTTGAAATGCGAGTGGGAATTTCTAAAATTGATATTTTAGACTAGTTAATTTGAATCGTACGTGGTCACCACCTGTGGGTCACATTTATATTATTTGAGTGTGGTTAGCATACTCTAATACTATTCTCATGGTATAATATTAAAATGCACACTTCAAGATACATAAATCTTATAGAACTTGGTGACATGACATGAATCCGTTAATGCAGTTCACTGTATCCGCTAGTTTGTTGTACTGCACACTTCATGATTGTTTAATGACCTGGCAGGGGGGTTCGGGGGGCGGCACGCCCCCCGATATACGTATTTTTAACAGTTTGGGAATTACGTAATCGAAGGCAAAAAAGAAAATCCCACTCACAATTCCCACTCGCAATATTTTTTACTATCACTCGCAACTCATCACTTGCACAAGCGGAACACTCGTCACTACTAGCATCACTAATTTCACAGTTTTCACTCACAAATTCTTCTTGTAATTGTACACAGGTCAAACTATTTTTCTTGTTTCTCCTATAGTAAGGGTCAGTGTTAATTCTTTTCTTGGATTTTCTACCAATCGCCCACCGAGAAGACATTGCAATGTTATTTCAATTTAATAAATTGTCGTTTGCAATAGGTTTATCTTAAAATTGCACTATATTCATGAGAAACAAGCACTTGATACAAAAAACGCGCGTCTACTGTTTGTTTACCAGTTTACATACGACCAACGTTCCAATAATATTTGAAAGCTTTAAAAAATTTAATTCGACGAAAAGTAAATAATAAGTTCAGCGCTAGTACCTGAAATAAATGCAGATAATAAATAATTTAATATCTTTGCTTAGTATTTGATGAGTAAAATTAGTTAAATAATCAATATAGTAGATATTTAACATTATTTTTAAAAAACTTTCAACAGTAGTAAAAAATCGAGTAAATGTCCATAATTAGCTAATTATATTCACCCTTTCTATTAGATTGATAAAAAAATCCATCGAAAAGAAATCGTTTTTAAGTAATAATTTAGAAATGAGAATATATCTTTAAAAAAGATATCTTTAAGATTCATTTTAGATACGTGTGGCTGTTATTTCTATTTTGATGATAATATTGGATGTCTAATAGCTTTCTATTTCGAAGCAATTCCGATTTTCGCTACAACTAGCAACGTTTTCGCTACAAGTAGATAGCTAATAGAAAGGACTGTGTTTACTGGGTTTTTACACCGGGGGTTTTTTGCTTGGGGGGTTCTTGTCCGGGGGTATTTGTCCGGGGGGTTTATTGTACGGGGTATATTTGTCCGGGGGTATATTGCATGGGGGTTTTTTGACCGCGGGGGTTTTTTTGCACGGGGGGTTATTGTCCTGTCACCGACAATACTATGGTGTTACCTACCTATCTACCTAGGTACAATGAATTCGGCTATCATTTCTAATCTCAGGCATTATGTTATTAGGTTAGGTGATTCCCACATACTTAATAAATAAATAATATCAATTTTCTTACCTTGATTGAAATTAGTGACAATAAAAGTTAACGATATAAGCATTTAAAACATTATTTACTAAGAACATGAATATTCGGCATCGTAAATAATTTTTCATACGAATAAAATGTTTTAGTTTAGTAAATATCGTAGCCTGTTCTGTGGTAGACATTGTTCTGTGGTGGACAGTTGCTGTGGACATCGCGAACTTTACCCCTTTAAGCATATTTGCCAGACTTTCGAATCCTACACACAAATGATGATTGAAAATAGTATAGGTAGTTAGAAGATTTATTGAACGCATTAAGAATAATGTGGGTAGAGGGTACCTACATAGAATCACCGAAACGGACCGATTGAGGACCAAAACGGTCCGATTGGGCACAAAGCCGGATCTAATCGGGCCGAAACGGAGTTAAGTAGGTAGTTCATAAAAACACACTTAGGTAAATAGTTAGTACTATACGTAATACATTGGAGAATGAGTAATTTAACTGATAATAGCTACCTACTTATGTTGAAAAAAAAATAGCTACTTTGAATGCTCATATCCTATAAGCATTCAAAGTAGCTATTGTTTTTTTTTCAACATATGTAGGTACCTAGGTAGCTATTATCAGTTAAATAACTCATTCTAAATATTATTATTCTTCTCCAATGTATAGTTCTAACTATTTAAGTTTTTTTTTGTTAACTACTTAGCTCCGTTTCGGCCTGATTAAATCCGGCGGCAGCTTGGTCCCCATTCGTTCCGTTTTCGACCACAATTGGTCCGTTTTGCCCGTGACGGTTTTGGTCCCCGATCAGTCCGATTCGGTTCGCCATTCTGTATCTTGTGGTTAATTCCACCGACATGTCGCCGTCGGTGGAATTTTTTGCCCTTTGAAAATAATGATCTAGCAAAGTCGGTGGATTTTTAATTATTTATTTCTATGGTACCAGTCTGCAGAATGTGTCTTTTCTCCTGCAGAGATTTTAATTTGAGAGACAGTTACTCTCTGACTCTCAGTCTCTCGTCTCTCAGTAACAGATTCAGAATCTCCCACAGTTAAATTAATGGTAACATAGGAATTAATTCAATATCTCCCGCAGCTAAATTAATGGTAACATAGGAATTAATTCAAGATCTCCTGCAGAGATCTCCAATTTCTGAAATTCAATCAAAAACTCCCACAGAGAGTCTTGGAAAAATTTCCATATTCTGCAGACTGGCTATGTTACCATTAATTTTCGGTGGCCAAATGGGGAAAATGTTGGTGGATCAGCAAAATTAATGAAATTTTATGGTGGATATTTTCAGTTTTTTTTGAAATGTCAGTGTAATTTTGTGCACCATGTGACCATATACAGACTGGTCGGTCCGTTTCGGTGATTCTATACACCGTGTGACGGTGTGGGTAGAGCCGTAGAAGCACTAGGTGGAGTAAGAGGATCGGTCAGTGTTTGGTGAGCCTGGGGTGGGGTTGGGATGATTTAGATGGTGTTGATTTTGGGGAGATTGGTAGGGTGGTGGAGAGTTGTGAATTGTTGAGATGGTCAGACTCAGATAGAGAGAGGAGGTCAGGTCAAAAAGCTCTCTAAATGCATTATTGCATATAGAGTTAGAGAAAGATTTGGAAACGGAGGCTGCTATGACAATACCTGGGAGTCTGTATTATTGTTTAGGGCAAGGAGCAATACCTTGAGATTGGGATGGAGGTTGGGTCACGGGTGTGGAGGGGGTGATAGTTTGTGTGGTCTTTGTCAGGTTGACAGGTGGGTGCTGAAAGTTTAGACCATTTCTTGGTAACATGTGGTAGGTTAGGAGAATCTAGAGATAGGTTTGGAACTTTGGGGTTTGTAGTGTGGAAGATGCTATAGGTTTTGGCACCTTAGATTTAAGAATTGTTAAGAGGTACCTGTGAGAAGTTTGGAGAATTAGACAAGGGATAATGGTGTTAATTAGGTTCTAGGGGGGCGCGAAAAATTCAATGCCCGAACTCTGGCCCAACCCCCCCCCCCCCTCCCCCCTGCTGATGCAGGTCTGGCCATTAAAGAAGAAGAAGAATTGTGTTTCAGTCTCTGAAGAGAATATTTTTGAATATTACCAGAATATAGAAAATTACCATTATAATATAGAAAATTACCATTATAATATAGAAAATTAGTATAGTAAAAGAGTTCCCTCTTTTACACAATCTTTTCCTTATGGTGTGCTATAGAACAAAGTGTTATTTCTTACTAAATTTTTCTAAATAACTTGAAGTTGAATGTTAATATAAAAATTAAATTATGTATAAATCTAACTTATAATAATTTTCCTTCACTCTTGTAGGGTCATGCAGATATATTGCGGCCCTCTAATTTTCAATTGCGGCCCTCTCAAGAAAGTCTAAAATATTCTGAACCAAAATTACATTAAAATATTGCATAGCTATCAAATTAAGCACAGTGCATGCTCTAATTCCAGATTATATTTCATGGTAAATTCCACCGATTTGTCTGTGGAATTTTTCTCCATTATAAATAATATTCTGGCAAAGTTAGTGGATTTTTAGCTAATTATTCCTATGGTGCCATTAATTTATGGTGGAAAAATTGGCAAAATGTTGGTGGATTACCAAAATTACTGGAAATTTATGGTGGATTTTTTCAGCTTTTTAAAAAAGTCAGTGGAATTTTGTGCACCAAATACAGACTGGCTCTAATTTCTTACTTATGTTTTTAACAAGTGTTTTGAAGCTATGACATTTCTGTTGTCAGAGGCCGTAGTTAGTTAGTGGGCCGCAATTTACCTGCTTGACCGGGACCCTATAAAATTTTTCATTATATTTTAATTTTTTAATCCACTAGAAGACTCCTGCAACAACTGTAATTTGCCAGTCTGCAAAACATGGGACTCTTTAACATTTTCTGTGTGAACAATCCTTACTTTCCTCCTATATTTAATTATTTACATTAATTTTACTGAGAACATGAGCCAAAATAGAAGATTTTTTGGAGAACATTTTAACAGTTCCTGCAGTCTGGGTAATTTGTAAATATGATGCCTAAGACGGTACTCAGCCATACTAAATAGATTAAAAAATAATAACAGTCTGTATTTGGTGCATAAAATCCTTTCGACTTTTTCAAAAACCTGAGAAAATCCACCATAAATTTTCAGTAATTTGGCTGATCCACCAAAAATTAATGGTACCTACTAACATAGGATGATACTGATAGGAATAATTACTAGCTAAAAATCTGCCGACTTTGCCAGAATATTATTTTCAAAGGGGGAAAAATTCTACCAATTATATTTTCACATGTTATTATTGGAGACGTATTGAAGAAATTTGGCCATTTTGGAACAAATTTGAAATTTTTTGGAGACTTACTGTCCTGAAATATGAAATCTTGGTGACAGATTTGACACACGTTGCAGACTGGATTTTGGTCCTGGTTTTTGGAGAGAAATTTTGTCATTTTTGGAGAGAGCTGAAGAGACGAATCAACTAACAAAATCCATATCATTCAAATGCGCAACAATTGGATGATATGATATTAAATATTAATAAAAAAGTATTTTTCCAATTAAAACAAAACAATTATTGAATGCATAAACTAAAATAATCTGTATCATTCGAACGTGCAGAAATAGATTGATGCTTGATGGTTACCCATGTTTTAATGTATGGTATGGACAAAGTCGCCAGTATATTGGCGACTTTTGAAGGGTAATATAAGTTGGAAAACCTGTAAATAACTAGTGAATCACTCCTAAAATAGTCTAAGAGATATACATGCATGAGGCATGAAGCATAAGGATGTTTCCAAGTGTAAAATCTTCACTAGGAAGCCAAATTTCTCCTTCAAAGTTCCTTAAATGTGGCGACCTGGATCCATTTTCTCACTAAACTGGCGACTTTCCTGCCACACTTTAAAATATGGGTGGTTGCACTATCGACTGATGGCTGCGCTGCGCAAACTATTGATGATTGATCAATAGATTACGCAGCAAAATTGGTCAATATCGCAGATCATTCAAACGCGCGTGACATATCCATATATTTTTTATATAATAGTTTATCCATGAGACAGAACACAGAACCAGAAGTGTTAATCTCCTAAATAAAAATTAAAAAATGTTTCAGTCCTCTGTGAGACTGTGACACTGTGCTTAGTGAAGTGTTATTTGACATTTGCTTGGTAGTTTCATTACTCATAAGTAGCACATTATTATTGTGGATAATTCCTTATAATAGTCATTACTTATAAATTTATTTATAGTCTAAGTATAGGTTATATTAAGAAATTTAAACATTATTTTAGAGTAGGGCAAGATGGGAGAATTTGGTAAAAGACTTTATTTTTATTTTTTAAAGAACCTAATTTCGAAAAGTTACCATCCATCGTCTGATTGTTACCTCATTGGTATCAAATGAAAGAGGACATTTGAGAGTATTAGTAAGTGACCCCAGACTGCACAAACTGGTTCTGTTTTTCTCAGTTCCATATGAAAGTATTCACTTGAGAGCATTATTTATTTATAAGCTGTAATGCTAAATAAATTTCCTCAAAATGATAGTGTTTTTTATAACATAAGACTCTGACAGAGAAAAAACAATGAAAATATTGAAAAAAAATTGATACATTGTTCTGATCCAATTATTTCTATGTACTATCATTAACAGTTTGAGGACTCCTTTAAAGAATCTCGTATAACATCTTTTGACAACTTATGTGTCATTTAAAATTAAACAATGAGGTTGTATCAAATTATCCCAAAGGTAGGGTAATTTCATACTTAATATTTTTATTTTTCAAATTATCACCACGGATGTATGGAATAACATATTGACTAAAATTATTACATGAACCGATAGCCAAGAGGCTGAATGTGATGAATAAAAATAAAAATTGTGAAACATTTGTTAATAAGTTTATAATTAAGCAAAAACCTCAATTTGTATCAAATTATCCCGTCTTATCCAACACTAAAACAGTTAAACCCACTGCATTTTTCCAAAAGCTAAAAAAAATCCACCCATATATTTCCAATTTAGCCACTGAAAATTAATGACAAGATAATGTAGGAATAACTGAATAAATAACTAACATTCCACCAACTTTGCTAGAATATCTTTTTCAAAGGGTGAAAAAAGGGGTTTCAAAACAGTTTTATTTAAGTTTTAAACTTGCCGAGTTGCCAATAAAATGGCAAGAAACTCATTCGAGAAAGAACAGACGGACCATTAGAACAGTTTACCAGTTTATTTTGTATCAAATTACCCTGTCTTACTCTTGAGTACTGAGAAGGTATGTTAAATTCTATTGTTTTCTATTAATAATAATGCATCAGTGGCTGCCGCATTACCTGCATTAGTTCACCTAGTAGACACTAAGGTAGTAGCCAGTAGATTAATTAACTAAATTAAGTTAAGTAGCTACACTCCTTCCCTTTGTTACCAACTTTGGCAACAGTATCTAAAAGCTGAGTGAAGCACCACATTATGGCACACTATAATACAGCGCACCACTGTACAGTTGTACTTTCTTTTAATGGTCTCAACGTAAATGGCTGTTATATAGTTTGTTGTATCCGCTAGTTTGTTGTACTGTACTGTACACTTCATGATTGTTTAATGACCTAGCAGCCGGCAGGTCATTGTTAAATAACTCACTGTAACAGTGAGTTACAGTTAAATGCAGTCTCTAGTCTGGATAACTCACATGTCAAACAGTAATCACAGACTGCCTAGCCAAATAAAATAGTATGGCTCATAAACTCTCCCTTTGTCTCTCCAGCTCTCTCCAAAAATCACAAAAATTTTCTCCAAATTTATCAAGTTATCATAAATTCTCTCCAAAATAACATTGTAGCATAGGATGAAGTTGCATATTTCTTGTAATTCGCAATTTAAGCTCGAAGTGCTCAAAATAACTGTCAAAAACTCACCATTATAATGTTGAGTTTGGACATGCTTTATTACCTATTACCTTACTCTTTTACTTGCCACTATATTGGTGAGTTTGTGATAGTAAATCTTAAAATCTAAGCCTTTAAATTGAATTTGAAGAAAGATAGCTCATCTTCTGATTTTTCTCTTATGCTGCCATGTTATTTTGGAAAGAATTTATAAAAATTTTGGAGAGAAATTGGGCTCCATTTGGAGAGAGATGTACTTGGTTAGAGAGACAAATGGAGTTATGGAGAGTTTATTAACCACACTGTTTTACTTTGCTGAGACTGCACGATACTGTTACCCAGTCTGCATAAACTGGTAAAGTGTTCTACTGGTCTGTCATTTCTTTCTCGAACGAGTTTCTTGCCATTTTATTGGCGACTTGGCAAGTTTAAAACTATTTTGAAACCTAATTTTTCCCCTTGGAAAATAATATTCTAGCAAAGTTGGTGGAATATTAGCTATTTATTTGGCTATTCCTATGTTATCTTATCATTAATTTTCAGTGGCTAAATTGTAAATATGTTGGTGGATTGTTTTAGCATATCAAAAAATGCAGTGGTTTTAACTGTTTTAGTGTACCTACCAAATACAGAGTGGCATTGTTAGAAAACTATTTCCAAGTTAGGAGTATTTACCATGAAATACATTTACACTTACAGTTTGGTCGGTATTCATGGCCAAGTAAAATAGTATGACTCATAAACTCTCCATTTGTGTCTCCAGCTCTCTCCAAAAAATCACAAAACTTCTATCCAAAGGACCAAAATGATCAAATATTATAAATTCTCTCCAAATTATTAAAATTAACATTGTACCATAGGTGAAACTTATATATTTCTCGCTATTTGCAATTAAAGAGCTCATAAGAGCTGTCACAAACTCGCCATTAAGGGACATGCTTTCACCAACTTGTCAGAGGAATTTTTCCTTTTTGAAAATAGTATTAATTCTAATTCTACCATGGTGGTTTGGTTTAAACCAAGCTACAAAAAAAACATGGTTTATTTGGTTTTTATGGTTTATTTGTTTTTTTATCCTTTGAAGCTCCAAATTCATTTTTAATTTATCAGAAATCATCAATATTATATTTATACCATTTAAATCAGTTTTATTAAATCATTTAAATACATAAATATATTATGTAGATATATTAAATATAATTAGTTAATCTTAGCAGTGTAATTTTTTCATGGGAGACATTAAAATTCAAAACCAAAGGAAAATAGAAATATAGACAGGGTTTTCTCCTCACCATATTGTATTAGTATCATTTTATAAAGATATTTTACATAGTGATTTAGTAAACATTAAAATATAGTCTAGAGTCACACTGTGATATTCATTTGCTAATATGTTATATTTTAATTTGAATATCTACATTTCAAATGTAAATCAATGGAAATATAAGAATTTAAGAAATTTTGAACCTAGCTTTGTTATTTAAAACTTGATCTTTGAATTTATTAAGAGCTCATTAAAGTAGACTAGCAGCTAAGAATTATTCATGAATTGGTAGTAAAATGTTACATAGCATCTGCATTAATTAATTTTTTCATATTTTATCTCGAATAAATCTATTTTTTTCCCATAATTTACCAAAATATGAATGATGTTTTGTAATGTTAATCATGTACAGTGATCAGTTATGAACTAATAAGTATCTATATGCACTTTTATTAAATAATTGCATGTAAAACCAAATATACCAATAAAAACCAAATAAACCATGGTTTATTTGTTTTTTTCGAAAAAACAATTGGTTTTTGTTTTTTTCAAAAAAACAATTGGTTTTTGGTTTTTTCAAAAAAACAATTGGTTTTAACAACCCTGAATTTCAGCCGTATATTCCTATATTAACATAAATTTTTCTGTGGCAAAATGTTTTTTTTTGATCAGCCAAATAGTTACCAAAGATCCATGTCTTCTGCAGTGCCAGACAGTGGCAGTTAGTACCAATTCCCAGGTAGCTGTACCATACTCTCAAGACAGGAGCTCAGGATCCCAATCTCCTATTTGGCTGAGTTCCATAAAATTATTTGAATAATTCTCACTTACTGATTTAATAGCTAAATGTTTCTTTTTCAGATAATTATATATTAAGTATGTATGAAGATAAATTTATAGAAGATGGCATTTTATATAGTGCTACTTTTGTACGAATCAGAATGAAAAATATGTTAATTAAGATTCAACTATGTAGATACTAGAATGGAAAATGGTATGATCATATGATGCAGAAGTCATTAATTTACCAGGTGATTTTCATTTGCATTACCTTCAACTAATTTATGTCCAGAATGTTTTTTATGTTATAGCTAGCTATTGAAGTGAAATTGTATTGAATGTGTTAAAGATTATAGCAATATAATTTTTATAAAATTATTATCAATTAATTATCTTCATATGTGTCTCAGGTTTTAGTTGAACATGTTATTGAGCTTTGTCTATCTCTGAGTAATTTTATTTATCATTTATTAATTCATATTTATTTCGATTTCAGGTATTAATATTGAATGGACAAAAAATGATTCTGTAAGAGAGAACATCCACTATTTGCTAATAGCAGAAGATCACCAGACTGTTGGAGGAATAGCAGAAGAAGTTGCTGATTACATAACTAGTGCTGTTTATGGTGATGCAATCATTGTAGTCTAATAATATGGCTTCATATTTCTAAATTTAATTCATTAGTCTATTGTCATTAGTCTATTGTCATTAGTCTATTGTCATCTGTCTATTGTCATCTGTCTATTGTTATTAGTCTATTGTTATTTGTCTATTGGTGAATGGATGAGACGGCCCCGGAAGGGTAGCGTCCCTTGGTGCCCGAGCTGTTGTAATTTGGACTATGTTTTTTTTTCTTCATTTTTACCATGTTTATCATTTTTTCACGCTACTAGTAGTTTTAGAGGATAGTGCTTGGGTTATGCTCTACAACCACGAGGTCTAAGATTTTGTGTTAGGTAGGCTAGTAGGCATCATTTATTTTCACCTCTTCATTTTCCTCTTCCATCCGTGAGTGCAGTCGATGCTTGTCATTTTTCGTCACATTTTTTGACAAGTGACTGCCTCTACAGACTATCTTTCCTTTATCCATGACCTTTGTCACTGACTTGGGTAGTCACCTTTATCATGAAGCCACTTTCCTTTCTGACTGCTTTTTCTAGTCTCTTGTAGCTACTTGATTTCTTTTGACGTCAGCGATATGACCTTTCGTTCTGAAGCAGTAATTAAATTCTCACTAAAATTAATAATTTATCTCAACGGTTCTCTAAATATAATTCGAATGTTCCATTTGTTAAAGAGCTCTACCAATTCCTAATAAATGTTTTTTAATTTACCTCTTTCAACAATAATTAAATTTGTTAATTGATAGTATGTTATTCTTGATTTTTTAGTCTCACTCTGAGTACTTATATTTAGAGTGGATATCAGACTAGGGGTATGAAAACTTTATTGCCGATTCCCCCTCCCCCTCTCATTGTACCGAGGCTACCTCTAGTTACGCTTTCTTTTTGCTATATTTTAGGTTTTGTTTAGTTTGGCGCCATTTTTCTTTAGCTATCCTTTGTATCTCTCTTCAATTTCTTATTTGTCTTCTTTTTGCCTTGCTGTATCCATGAGTAAGCAGAATGACTGTGTAGGTCACTTATCCATGGGTAAGCACTGCTTACCCATGGATAAGAGACCTTCACAGTCATTCTGCTTACTCATGGATAAGAGACCTTCACAGTCATTCTGCTTGTAGGTCTCTTATCCATAGGTAAGCACTGCTTACCCATGGATAAGAGACCTTCACAGTCATTCTGCTTACTCATGGATAAGAGACCTTCACAGTCATTCTGCTTACCATGGATAAGAGACCTCTTATCCATGGGTAAACAGACTGACTGTAACATGGATACATATGAAATGGGTTTAACAATAATTTCCTCAGAGTCAAAAACGCTCGTGTGACATAGCCCTTATTAACAGTGATTATTAGTGATTGATAATATTAGTTCTTTAAGCATGAAGTATATCTTTTTATTTTTATTTACGCCCTATACAGAAAAGATCTGATCTGGGGAAAAGTGACTTTGTTCAATGAGTCACTTTACTGCCTGGTACTGGTTTGCTATGACTGGTACAAGTGTTTGATATAGGTGTATATGGTCTTTTGTTCCGAAGTCCCTACACTTTTACTTAAATTCATTTCTGTAAATACTAAAAGTAATTATGGAGCAAGTAAAGATATCGGACCACAGTATGTTAACTTTACTAGCTTAAATTCTGGTTCTTTATCTTTACTTGGTTAAATTATTAAATATTTGACCAATAATTGGATTAAGAATATAATTCTGGAATCATAGATACCACATTATATTTTTTTCCATCTTTTTACTACTCGTTCTAAACAAATTAAAATGGATCACGATTTTTATTAATTCTTACAATGCATAAAATATGTAAAATTAATGTATAAACATTAATATTATCATTTATACAGTAATTTCAGTAATTGGCTTCCTTCTTGGAAATCTTAGTAAATTTATGAAGTGAAGAGCGAGTGAGACAGTTCAATTCGTAATCATTCTTTAGATAATAATCACCCAATTAAGGAAGAAAATTACTTAACAAATTTTACCCCCAAATTAAATAAATTTTGTTTTCAAAAATGAAACCACTATTGGTTCATTTTTCCCTTATAAAGATAAAATCCCACCTTTACTGTCATCTGGTCTCATTTATAAATACTCATGTGGACAGTGCCAGTCCACTTACATTGGTGAGACCATGATGCAGTTAAAGGTGAGAATTTCTCAGCATAAGGGAATATCCTTTAGAACAAATAACCCCTATAGCTCCCCACCATATAGTTCAATTCGTAATCATTCTTTAGATAATAATCACCCAATTAAGGAAGAAAATTTCAAAATTTTGCAAACTTCAAACCAGTGTGATATTCGTTTATTAGAATCTATATACATTCATAAACAGTCTCCATCGCTCAATGAACAAGCAAGTTCATTTAACTTAGCTATTTTGGGTTAATAACTTATTATTTTCTTTGATTTTTCCTTTTTCTTTATTATTTGTGAATTAGTTAGGTGACTTTATTAATATAGGTATCCATAATACTTCTTATTTCTACTTAATTTGTTTAAAATTAGTCAAAATTAGGATATTGATAATGAATATTGAATTATTCGAAAGCTCTAGAAAAATAAAAGGATGGAAACTTTTTTTGTCGTCTCACTCGCTCTTCACTTCATACATTTATACAGTTGTATGTTTATGAAATACTAAAATGAATTATTTTTAAGAAACTGAAAATTTTAGTGGTCCGTTGACTTTACTAGATGAATTTCTGGTCCGTTATCTTTACTTGCTCCGAACCTCTTCATTTTCCTCTTCCCTCAGTGAGTACAGCCACGTTACTTGGTCACGGAATATCTGTTGTGCATTCATGAGCTTGTTATCGAAGGTGGTAGGTGATTTTGTTCCCCACTTCCCATTCTGACTGCTTCTTCAAGTCTCTTGTATTTAATTTCCCTTTGACATCAGCGATTGATCAACAAATGTTCTGAGCAGATATTGAACCCCCAATAAATTAAATTAATGTTCAATAAAGGACGGAAAAATTAAGGTTGTTTCATTACATAATTTATCCAAATACTATTCTGTACTATTATTTAGCCTTAAGCATTTATAGTTTTTCGTGCACCCAATTAGATCAAAGTCGTAATCTTACTTTGTTATTGGCTTTAATATCATTTCTTGTCCATTCATCCAACCTCACAGTCTACTCCTCTTTCTTCACACCCTCCACACCTCAAACCACTCGTCCATCTCCTCGTCTTACTTCACTTGCATTCAGCACTATACAGCATACACTCTTTCTTTCCCACTGTCTCTCTCTGACCTTCTTTCGAACATCACTGAATTCCTACCCTCTCTTCTTTGCTTCTAATATGTTCCTCTCTTCTCAGTCACTCTATTCTCATATCTCTGATTTATTTCACTCCAGTATTCAATTATTATTATCACAATGGCACCTCTTTCCCACATTTTTTTCATTCCTGTTAATCTTCACATCAAAATATTTATACCTCAATATTTTTTTATCCTTACCAATTAATTCATTAACTGATTCTGCTCATCCCCAATCACTATTTCTTATTGAAATGTCTTATATTTAATTTACCTTTTTTAATAGACAAATTCATACATCTTGGATCTATCACCTCTTTTGTTTTCTTATGATTCTACTACTATTATTGCATTCTCCACTGCAGACACAATTTTTTTCATAGTTTACTCTTCATTCACCTTATAATAATACTTTTTTTTTCAATCTGCAATCCCTGTCTTTCCTTCTCTAGTGTTTGATAGTCAGACTCAGGACTACGACATATTTTTCTTGATAGTACCGAAACAGTTACAAAAATATGAAAAATTCTTGATAACATTTATTCAACTAGTATGGCATAAGAATTGGATTCAAATTTCAATTCAAACAGATTTAGCCATTTTCTGAATATAAAGCGTTAAACTTCGGTAGTATGTACCCATGAAATTATATGACGAGTGATTGCAAGACTTCTCTATAGATATTAAAGGATTTATATTTCATTTTTAGTAACAATTTGATATAAACCTAAAATTATATGGATTATAAGTAGGGTTGTAACAATATACGTTTCAAATGGTATAGAATAATACCTATATACCGCTGCTGTAAAACCATCCGATACACTTTAATTCTCTTCGTCTATAAAATTTTCAGAATCTATGATTTTAAATGCATAATGTCACAACCCTACAGTTATAAGTAGGGTTGTGACTTTGCATATCTTGCATATTGGTGAAAAAATGCATATGCATATAAAAAAGCATATGCAAATCTTAAAATGCATATGTAAATAGAAATTCCATATGCAAATAGAAAATGCATATGCATTTTTATTTTGCATATGCATTTTCTATTTGCACATTATAAATTGAAATATATATGGTGAAGAATTTAATCATACAGTCACATATACTGATTAGTAACCTTGGTGACTAACTAGTACAATCAGACATTGAAACTCTGGTTGATTGATAATAGGCTATATTAACTATTAATAATTAAGTTAAGCCTTAAATGTAGGCATTATTACTATTGTTGCTGTAAGCTGGTGTCCCAGTCTGTTTTGGTGCACAAAAAACCAATGACTTTACAAAAAGATAAAACAATCTACATATATAATTTCAATAATTATAATATGGCTGATTCACCAATATTCTCCCAAGTTAACCAGTAAAAATTAATTGTAACACAGAAATAAATAGCTGAATATCCACAGACTTTACTAGAATTATAGAATATTATTTTCAAAGGGGAAAAATTTCACTGATAAGCTGATGGAACTGTGAAATTTACACAGTTGTGGCTGTGGATGGTGTCCATGACATGATGACGCCCACTGTATTGGGTGCACTGAACTCCTTTGACTTTTGGCCATGTTTCAGGATAAGTTAGTTGAATCCAAATACTTGGCTTACATTTCCCAGTCAGTCTCCAGATATTTAACTTTTCAGACAATTTCTCTCCAAAAAATTTCAAATTTCTCTCCAAAGATTTTCAAATTTCTCGCCAAAATGACCCAAAATTGCAAAATACTCACCAATAATTACATGTAAAAATAGAAATTAATTGGAAAATTGTCGCCGGATATTGCAGAAGGTCAATTCAAGGCCTCATTATTTTCCAGATAAATTTCACAACTTCACCAATCAACCAGTCTGCAGAATGTGTCTCTTCTCCCACAGAGACTTTAATTTGAGAGAGAGCTACTCTCTGACTCTCAGCAGCAGATTCAGAATCTCCCGCAGGTAAATTAATGGTAACATAGGAATTAATTCAAAATCTCCCGCAGCTAAATTAATGGTAACATAGGAATTAAATCAAAATCTCCCGCAGAGATCTCCAATTTCTAAAATTTCATTCGAAAACTCCCGCCGAGAGTCTTGGAAAAATGTTCCATTGTATTCACAGAGTAGCTTTTCTGCATCCATGAGCATGTTATTGACGGTGGTACATGATTTTGCTCGTGTAGCCAGTCCTTTCTGACTGCTTTTTTCAGTCCCTTGTACTTATTTCCTTTTGACGTCAGTGATATGACCAGAAATGGTCGGAGCAGACGTTAATTCCCTACCAATTTTCAATTTCTTATAAATTATTTATCACGCTATATTTGAATAAATATTATACTTATAGTCTATAATATGCTAGTTACATCAATAGCTTTTATTAATTTTTTTGTATAGCTATACGAGGTATATTACACTACTTCTGCAATAATTTATTCATCATTATTGTTTCATCCATCAGGCAAACTTTCCTGATTTCATATCACTGAAGACGCTGAAGAAAAATTCAAAGTCTTGATCTATGATGAGAAAGACAAGAACAATGTTGCTTCTATGATATTCATGAATGGACCGAGACAGAACAGGTGAGAACAGTGATAGTTGAGCTTCTGGTCTTTACAGTAATGCAATTGGCAGATCTTATTTATAAGAGAACCATGATTTTTTAGATACAATTAATTAATTATTTATAAGGGATTTGCTTATATCTTATTCATGAATTTGTTTAAAATTCTCCATCTCATTTCTCTTCCTTATCATATCAGACTCTGACTTCAGGGAGTTGACTCTGAAGATCACCAACTGTGTGAATGCAATAACTGACAAGAGCATGAGGAGACCTATTCAGAGGGAAAGCAGACCTAAGAGACACGAGAGAATCACTACTGACAAGAGGTAAGTAAATACAAGAGTGCTAGATGGCGCTACTATTGCTGTTTCGATTCTTTCCTTAAATTGAATGTGCTTAACGGACGATTGAAAATTGTCATTATTCTTTAGAAATTTTTACATATTTGCAAAAATGACTTCGGTACCAAATTTTAATCCTATACAATTTTATAATTTTATTCTTTCCCGTAGGACTAAATTCGAAAATGAACCTTTGAGGTCCATGCAAAGAAGCAGCATACAGGTCAGGGCCGTCAGACTGTTTCAAGGGTTAGATCTGCTTACCTAGCACCCAAATACTTACGAAGCTTGCATTGTTCATCCTTAGTGAAGGGCCAAGTTGAAGGCTTTGGTGGAGAAGGCCCTCATGGCAGAGCAAGCTAAGGTCATGTGACTGAAAGTGACAGGCATGTCTACACTCTGATGCCCAAGCATTTGTTTCGTTGAAAGAATGGCATTGACACGAAACATAAGTGATTAATGTGTGGAATAAATTTAAGACATCTGCTGTATTATTTCATTTGTCTTTCCTTTATAAATTTCAGAAGTTATGATACATAATGGAACATTATCCAATAGGTAGTTATAATTTGTAATATTCCAAATTTAGGCAATTTTATTTTCGAAATCTTTATGCAACTACTAGCCGCCATCTAAAAGATCCTGGCAAACATCGTTGTACCGATACTAGCCATCATCTAAATGATGACTGCACTCCGACGCTTTGCCGCTCGTTGCCGACATTGGCCTGGTTGCACGGGTACGTTAACCCAGCGTCTTGCCGACGTCTTTTAGTGCATGCACGATGGTAAACCAATGTCTGCCGATACTGGCTAAGGTCGGATGCCTGCATCATTTAGACATTGGCTAGATGTACCACTGTTTGCTGGGATACTTAATTGAGGATATTAAATTGGCTATTTAGTGTGATCATTTACACCTATTCTCTCTGATTGTCTGGCGATAACTGCTAAAATAGAACCAGTAGAGTTGTTAATAAATAAATATACTGGTACATCAAAAAATTACTGGATTGGTTTACCAATGTTTTCCTTCATTGGGCCAGTGCTGTTTGGCAACTGTTTACCAAATGTCGTTTTCATTGCATTGAATCAGTGTGTAATAACTAGAGCTGGGCGTTCCGCACGAATGTTCGCGAACCTTTATTCGCGAACCGGTTCGGACTGGAAAATGGGTTCGGACATTCGGATTCGGAACCTCTTCAAAAACGGTTCGGACTTCAGTGTTCGGAACGTCTTTTTCGCAAGTCCGAACCTCCGTACCCGGGGAAAACTGAACTGTTCATTTAATTATTTTACGTTCTGAACATGTACCGTACCTCTCGGCTACTATTATATACATAGGTTTCTGCTTAACACTGAAGCGAAGAACATGCGTCTTTCCCCGCTCTTCTTCCATTACGTTATTCATCCTTTCTTGAATAGCGGTAAGTTTTATAATAATCTTAACAAGTTAATTCTTTAATAACGGTTTATGTTCCCTCAAAGTAAGTAAACGTATACATTAGCTAACATTACATAACACCCCACCCTAGTACCTTAGCCGTTGGCTAACCAGTCCTCATGGAAAAATAATAATAACTTAAGTTCAAGAACGATTTTAAAGCTGTCTTTTCAAACGTTTAATTTTTCGCATAAATGCATACGATTAGACAAAAACGAAGGTGATAAATGGTAATATACTCATATTATGAGCATTTATTCAAATCTATAATAATATTAGGAATATATCAGAGATCTTTCCAGGCATTAGATGCAAGTGTGTTTGAGTACATAAGGGTGAATATTTCACTATAATCAGTTAACTGCAACTCTTATAGCGGCTTAGCGAGATCAAATATGTGCGAGAATAATTGCGCACACCAAGCTTCGTACAATAACATCTTATAAATATAATTTGTTTCTTGTCTTGTTACTTTTATTTTGAATGATAATTTTTTCTTTTGCTTTTACTAATGTATGAAATACTAAATATCTAATGAAGGTTTTTAAAAGAAAAAATATTGAAATGACTCAAATGAGCTAACTTTTGACGGCTAAGTAGGTAGGCTGAACAGATAATTTAGAATCGAGTATTCGGCTATTCGCTTTACAATTGAATTGATTATAATTTATATATAGGTATTATAATATTATATGTATATAAGTTATAATATAAATAACTTTGAGAAATATTCACAGTAATCTTCACTGTCTGACCTTTCTAATATATTGAATAGAAGAAAAAGTTAAGCAAGCAAAAATAGCATAATACGGTATCTATAGTACTTTCATATTCAAACAAAATGCAAAAAGTTTTTATATCATCAGTTCTCTAGATAGAATTAATCAAAAATGTTATAATATAAATGAAAAATTGAAAACTAATAGTAAAAACTTATTTAATTAGATACTTGGATACTTTAATATGGATACATTGTCTTGCATTGTTATGACGACAGAGATGTTCTTATTTTTTCTTTGCATGAAATTCGGAGGTCAGAAGAAAATTCAGAATAACTAAATGTTGATCAATACCTACCTAGTTACCTACTAGTGCTCATCAATACCTACCTAGTTAACTACTATAGTGTTCATCAATTCCCACCTAGTTACCTACAACTGTTTATCAATACCTACCTAGTTATTGCAGTGATGCGAACACATTATTTGTGAATGCATAACTGCTCTCGCTAACCTATATGATTATGTGTAATGAACATTCAAAATCAGTTACCATTTGACTCGTATGAAATAATCATCTAATCTCAAGTCTTAGTTTGTGAGACAATTACTTGTGAGTGTTTTAGTGAAGTGCATAGTGCAGTTATATATGCTTGATACAGAAATACATTCTCTTTAAAAAGTTATAGTTAAGCTTGTTATTCATCCTAAATACAGTTAAGCATTGACCAGAGGCCTGAGGTTGGAACCATATAAGCAAGTTGGTTGATAGAACTCTTTATTCTAGTTCTATAGGTTCTTTGCCTAAGGTAACTTGCAGAAGTATACTACAAGTTTCTTTAGTCTTAGGGCCTGAAGAGCCTTATGGTTGAACAGTTTAATAATTGAGATAAGAGAGTAGATATATGGGGATAATAAAACACTTGTAAGAAACGAAACATTCACTATTCAATACTGTCGATAAAATTTAGTACAACAAATTTTGAGTCTAAGTAAGAGTTGAGACGAGGGAATATCCCACGAGAGAACTTGGTCACATCTAGGAATCCGATTTCACACTCTCCTTCTAGTTAGGTGATAGATCCTTATATACCTTAACTACTCTCCAACCTTCTAGGTACAAGGTTAGGGTACGTCAAGGTTTTGAGTTAACTTTCATTGTGTTAGTACGGATACCACTAATTGCTTTGTTGTTCTAGCGAAAATTCTTGCAGGAAATTAGATGAATTCTTGCAGGTAATTAGAGGTTTCATTGTGTTAGCAACTAATTACTACTAATTGTCTTGTTTTTCTCGCCTAAACTCTAGCAGGTAATTAGAGGTAATTAGACACTCGCTATCATAAAAACATTTTGTTAACATTACTGGTATTACTGGTAGTGAAAGTAATATCTACTATTATATCTACGTGAAGTTCTACTATCTACTTTAAAGCTAAAGCTTGGTGAAGTTTGGTTGTTACACATTCCCCGCGAAAAATGAAAAAAAAAAATAATAAGCGTTAAGCATAACCTTATTTATTTTTTTTTTTTTATTATCTAAATTATTCCAATATAATTTTCAATGATGTCCTCATCATGTTTACTAGCGAAGCGATAAATACCAGTTAGTTGCAACATCTAAGTTATAAATTCCTTAAACAACAATGTTTATACTCTTGATTCAAATTGCATAGTAATAGAAAATATGTGTTGTATTTGTGTGTGTTGATGTTCTGTCTTCCATGGTCCTTGCGGATGCGCTGCTGGGCGTCTGAGGACTAGTGGAAGGTCACGTCCTTGCAATGTAGGTCACGTCCTTGCCTTCTGCTGAGGTTCCTCCCAACCAGTTATGTCATTGCGATTGGTTACGCGTGTTGTAGTTCGGAGATCGAAAGGTTTACTCAGGAACGTGTGTATGTGTGTATGGAATGAACAAATTAATTAATACATTATACAACTTAATCAATTAGTTTAGCTATTTGTGATTGACCTTTAAACTTAGCCTTGGACGAAGAAGGTGTGAGTTAATCACCAACCATTGTCTTCAACGTGGTTCCATGAATAAAGTTATGCAATACACAAATAACTAAACATGTATTTCATATTTAACCATTTCACATATTACATTCATTATTACAATAGCTATATGTATATTCAAGAGTTTTGCACATTATATATTTAGCATCAATATTCTTAACCTTATTTAATACTACTTGGTTAGTTCAAACAATCATGATTATATATAAAGCGTAAAGGATATAGCATAATATAGTATACTTAATATTATTATGTCAACCTTAAGTCTTGGTCAGAACCTGTTTAGTAGTTATTATAAGCTTTCAATGGAATTTCAGTTACACTGTTTTGGGAGTCAGAGAGTGAAGGATATAACTTAGTTTTGGTGTTGGTCCCTATTGTCCTTGACGACTGTTTTGACCTATTAGAGTCTCGTGGCCTATTTCTAGTACGGTTCCTTATTGTCTTTACCGATTTCTTCACTTTCTTACTTCCTGCTGTTAGTCTCTTACCTACTGAAGATCTGACTGAGCTGGCACTGTTTAAACTTTTCAATGATATATTGTCTACGTCATTCCTAATCTTTCCCAATTTGTGTCTCACTCTACGGAAACTGTTTCTCAATGGCAAGGTTAGTGAGTCTCTAGACGAAAATGTCTTCCCTGTTTCTAAGTCCCTGTCCTGAACTCCTTTCCTTTCTCTATATTTCAGGAAATAAAGAATCAATACCAATAACAAATTTATGATTACCAATACTAATAAACTTCCTTGTGTTACTATCGAATAAGTTTGTACTTCTTCGATGGTGAGATCCATGTCATCAAAAGGTATTACGAATGGATTATTGGATGGTAATTCATCTATCAATTCTTTTATGGTTTCATGGACTGTGAAACTTTCATTTATATTTATAATTGGTAAGTCTGTGATATCAAACGGGTTTTTCCTCTTCTCTGTCACTAAACGTTCAATATCTATTTCATGTCTCAGTTTTGCATGCCATGTTACCTGCTCAGTTTTTATGTCACAGTTAAGTGGCACGTAATGTAACCCTAATAAGTTATCTATCACTATACCTGTTGGACATTCTAACTCAATAGGCATTCTAGTCACAGTGTATATTAGTCGGTTAGTTGTTGTGCTTTCCAAGTAAAATCCATCTTTTGTTCCTAATTTCTTAAAGTTACAAAGTTGAACTATTGTTTCGACGTCACCTAAAAATGCAGCTAATTCACATGAACTGTGATTAAATATCCACGCTGGTTCTGTAGTTCGTAATATATGCGTTTGATTATCTAGTGAATATAAGTTTGTCTTGTCTGTACTTATATACTGTTTACTATCAAACAAAAACGTGTTCTGAACGATTGGTATGACTAACCTGTTTTCCAACTTCATTGGGTGAGGAGTTAACGTTACTACCTTATATTTCTGTTTATATACTAATGGGATTTGTGCCATGAATTCTAGTCTTCCTAGATTCTTAATAGTTATGTAAGCAAGTAATTGATCTATCGTGAATCTATCTATATTTTCTATGGGAAATTCTAACTCTGGATAAAACTTGAGTCCTTCCTCTACCACTGCTCTAATTGTTTCAACGTCTAACATAACGGTATTCAAGTTTCCCGATCTAAGTAACGTCAATGTATTCTCTGTTATTCGAATGAGCATTATAGCTTGGAGACAAGCCTGTTTCAACTGGTCGAAGTTCCAGTTAAACATCTGTCTACGTTCACTATTTTCTAGAGCATTGTTTAAATTTTTCAAGATCACTTTTACGTCTCTAATCGAATCTGACGTATTCTTAGCTAGCATGTCAATACGGCTATTAGTGATATGAATCTTTTTATCTACCTTTGAGATATTTTCGTTTATAGTTTTAATCTCGTCAGTGTGATCGGTCCCTCCAAATAGAGATCCGACTATTCCTCCCCCTATTGCTCCTACTGCTAATCCAACTCCCAGTCCTACAAAAGCTTGTGGGTCATTAGGATTAACTATACCCTGCGGTCTGGCTTCACCTAGATACGAGGCTACGTTATTTGGATTGTCATTATTTTCGTTGTCCAACATAGTCCAGGTTTTGTTCAGTCTTTGTTGCAGTTTTCCATAATTTGCGTTTATTTCGTCGTGTAAACTATAACACAGCATATTGAAATTTAGATAATCTACAATTTCTATGTAAGACATTTCTATCTTAAAAAGTACAAATGAGATTCTACGAACAAAAAGATCATTCTCCTTAACACTACCTAGAACCATCGAACCAAGAAGAGACTCTATGGTTTTGTGTGTTAAATGGAGGTTCAGAATTATCTGTTTGCACAAATCTGTGACGAACTTTAATTGAATTGGAGCTAAAAGTATCACACCTTCCGTCCTGGCCGATCCGTCCCACTGCCAAGCTGACATAGGTACTACGTCTGCCGCCAGGGTTGCACAACAGACACAGCTGAGCGCGGCGATGGCCTGGGGCGCCCACACTGAAAGGTCCACATGTGTTAAATCTAGTACATATATATATATATATCTTTATAGTAACTTACATTCTATTTTCAATACATTATTTCTTATACATTAAATTTACTCCCGTTACATTACCGGGGCCTTAAGTTATACGTTCGCTTCATTTTAGGCTTGGTTATCGTTTTTACTCCTTTGTCAGCTTCTATCTCTACTTCATCGGGTTTTATTTGTATCGCATGTCTGGCAATTAATTTGTCCGGATGGATCACGTATGTCTCCGTTGATCCTACTTTTCGTATTTTTATCCGGTTTCCTTGTTTGTCCGCGACAACGAACGGTCCTGTTATTGGCATATCTAGTTTTCGATGACTAACTTGTTTTTTCAGATTAGCATATACACGACTGCCTACCGTTATATCTTTGTTTGTTCGATTTTGATTAGTATTTTGCGTCACGGTTGCCTGAATTTTCTCCAGATGCTTTTTACAATGTTCCCGAATCTGCGTAACTCGCATTAGTGTACTAGCTAGATCATCTTCACCATAATCTAGACGCGGCGGTACCAACGACTCTGTCGGGCTGTCGAACCCAAATAACGCAAAGAAAGGTGTTTCTCCTAACGAAGCGTTATAACTGTTATTGATTGCTAATTGAATGACTGGCATTAGTTCGTCCCAGTCGTTTACTGCTAGCGTGTTCGTATATATCCTAAGCAATTTTGCCGTCTCCCTATTTATTCGTTCTGCTAAACCTTGAGACTGAGGATGATACGGAACTATTTCCTTCTTCTTGATGTTATAATACTGGCAGAATTTTGCCATTTTTTCTCCTACATATTCAGGTGCATTGTCGCTTAGCAATACCTCGAATGATCCATATTGCGCTATCACCATCCTCAGGGCTTCTAGAATACTGTCTACTTCTTTATTTGGGATTGGCCATAAGACCGTATACCTTGTGCAGTAATCTCTAAATGATATTATATACCTATTACCCTTCTCCGTGATTGGTAACGGTCCGAGGATATCTGTTGTGACCGCTGAGAACGGTTTTCCTGGAATGGGATATTCACCTTGCGGTATGGGTTTCGGGGTGGTTTTCGCTCTCAAGCACGGCTCGCATTGCGCGATAAACCCCTCTATTAGATTAGTTTCCTGTTTGTTGTAGAAACTTTTCCGGAACGTCTTCATGGTCCTTCTTTGTCCCTTATGCCCCGCGGTTGTATCGTTATGTACTATACTGAAAGCTTTGTGCATTAGATTGTCGGGTATATACGGTACTAGATAAGTATCTGTTAAATGGTGTGCTCGCGTAATTTTCCGGACAACGTAAATTATATCTCTTAGTATTTTATACCGCTCTATCTTACCCGTTGGGTCTATTTTGGTTTCTTTCATGTCTTTTCTTATCCTTTGACATTGTAGATCCTTTTTCTGTCCCTTTCGTAGTTCTAATTCCGTCCAGCTTACCTTAGGTGGTAGGTATGATTGTAACCCTCCTTCCTCTTGGTCACTGGTTTCGGTTTCCCCGTTCTGGGTTTCTGGTTCCCCGTTCTGGGTTTCTGTTTTCCCGTTCTGGGTTTCTGTTTTCCCGTTCTGGGTTTCTTCCAATGCATTCACTTTCTCAATCAGTTTTTCATCCAGCGATAACGGTACATCCTCACATTGTTTCTCGATCTCTACTAGTCTTGATAATACATCTGCAAACAGGTTTTCCTTACCCGGTAGGTATTTTAACTGTATCTTATACTCTTGAGCTAAGAGCATCCAACGGTTAATTGCGTGATCCTTCGTTGTTTTGTGGATGATGTTTACCAACGGCTTATGGTCACTGTAAACAGTGACGTTGTAGTGGAGTATCAGTGTCCTGAACTGCTCCAACGCAAAAATCAGTGCTAAGGCCTCTCTTTTGGTGGTGGAGTACTGCCTTTGAGCGCTGTTGAGACTCTTCGATACAAAGGAAATAGGGTGCAGTATCCCCTGTTTGGTTTGCATCAAAACCGCACCTAGATCCCTGTCCGAAGCATCGGTGAAGAGGAACCAGTCTTTTCCGAAGTCAGGAAAAGCTAATACAGGTGGAGAACATAGTTTCTCCTTCAGCGTATCTACTGCTTTCTTTTCTTCCTCTCCCCATTTAAACTTTACTCCCTTCTTAAGGAGCTGATACAAAGGGTCTGCTATTTGTGCGAACTGTCGCACGAAACGCCTGTAGTAATTGGTTGCTCCAAGGAATGACTGGACGGTTTTCCTTGAAGTTGGGTAGGGTAGATTTTTCACGCTTCTGATCCTTTCTTCATTCATCTTAAGACCGTCTCGATTTATAGTGTATCCTAGGAATTTGACTTCTGTCGTGAAGAAATCACATTTCTTTACTTTAATCTTTAGGTTGACTTCTGCCAACCTTTGTAGTACCTCTTCTAATTTTGATAAATGCGACTCTTCGTCTTCAGAGAAGACCAGGATATCGTCCATATACGACAGACATTCCACTCCGATCACTTCATACAGCGCCTCGTTGATCACTCTACTGAAGAACCCGGGTGCCGTGGACAAGCCAAACGGCATACGGGCATACTCATACTTAGAGTTACCAACAGTAAAGGCGGTCTTGTATTGATCTCTCTGACAGATTGAAATCTGGTTGTAGGCACTAGCCAAATCAAGAGAAGACATGAACGTCGTATGTTTTATGGATGATATAATTTCTGATATTTTGGGAATTGGGAATTTTAAGGGTACAAGTTTTTTGTTCAATTCCCTGTAGTCAAGACAGGGTCTTATCCTTCCATCGGGCTTTTTTACTATCAACATCGGTGCGTTGTAGTTGCTCTTCGACTTGTGAATTATCTTCTCCTTTAATAATTTCTTGATTTCCTTGTTGAGTGGTTCCTGTTCTGCCACTGGTATCTGATAAGGTCTTTTGTTGACTATCTCGTCATCCGTAAGTGGAAGTTGCAGTTGCTCTCCTAGGTAATGGCCTAGAGGCTCTCCTTCCTGCCAACATACCTGTCGGTAGGTGTTGAGTAGCTTCAGCACCCTCGACTTCATCTCCTTATTTGGACATCTTATGTCTTCCATCCTTAAAGGTGGCAGCTCCTCTTGTCCTTCTCTCTCCGGTTGACCTACGTCCTTTGACGTTAGTTGATTTATGTTTTCTGAACTTACCACTTCTGCTGTGGATAGCAGCGATCCTTGTTTCCAGACGACATCGTGATCTATTAAGTTAGCTACACTTATCACAATTTTATTTCCTTCCACCTGCGTCACCGTGTTGGCAATTACCAGTCCGGTCCTGGTTTGACGACGGTGGACCAGAATTTCCTGTTGATCCCGTAGTCCTTTTGCTGAAATATGGCAGGTGAGGGTATTCACCGAATTAGCCGGAATTTTAAGAGTTTCCTTGAGATGTATGTTCCTGGGTGTTTCTACTATCCTTCTATCTTCTCTGTTTTCCTCGATTACATTTATTTTGGCATGAGTTTCTCCATATTCAAATTCGGTAGATAAAATCTGCATGCTCATTTGGGTTAGCTGAGGTTCTTTTCCTTGACTTTCCCCTTTATTCGTAAAGTTTATCTTCTGTTCTGGGAAATTTAATATAGTATGCTGTAACACGTTCATTCCAAGTAGGATCTGAAATTTGAGGTCTCTGTTATTCTTGAAGACAAGGAATTCCCCTAGAAATTGTCCCCCTGGAGTTTTTATTACTAACTCCAACTTTCCTTTAATTGGGATTTCTTTACTTTGAGCGTCTAACACTCTTCTATTTTGTGGTTTCAATTTAATTCCTTTACCCATTTTATCTATCAATTTCTCGCTGAGAAGGCTTATTGTTACGCCGGTATCTATAATTCCTTTTCGTTTTTGTCCGTTAAAGATAATTCTTACTGTGGGACTATGCCTCCTTCCGGCGTCTTGTGCTCCTCTTAGTCATTCGCTCTCGTCTGACTCTATATGGTCAGGTGAGTCTTCTTCTTCTTGTACTTGGTTTATTTGCTCCCGTTTCCTATCATTATACCGATATTGTTGGGGCTTGTTCCCGGACCTTGTCCGACATTGTTTCTTTGTGTGGCCTCTGCGACCGCATTGTGCGCAGTTAGCGCGACATTTTTCTTCCTCATGGTTGTGCCTCCCACAGTTGTAGCAGTAAGGTACTCCATCCTTCCGCCTTTTCCTGCAGTCCTTTATTTGATGACCTTTCTTGTTGCAGTAATTACAATTGTTTACTTTGTTGTTTTTGGTTTTGCAGTCGCGGGCCCAATGACCTGATCTCCCACAGTAGAAACAATTCTGTTCTCCACGGTTGGATCTCTTGGGTTCCGCTTGCATTGCGTACAGCACTTCTGAGGTAGCTACAGGCGTCCTTTTTCTTCGATTTGCCTCCTGCGTAGCGTCTTCCTTCTTTGACCAATTTATCGCTTCCGCCATTAGAGTGGTGGAAGTGGTATCTGGAGTAATCTTCGCTACTTTTTTGTATACAGGTTCTGGAAGGTGTACAGACATGACTAGGTGCATGAGAAGGTTCTGAAGGATCTCTCCCAGCCCAATTTGAGGTGCTCTCCCTTCTATCGCGGTTGGTTCCTCTTCTCCAGCTGGTGGTTCCTCTGGTCCTTCGGGTTCCAACTCATCTTGCGGTTCTGGAGGTTGTGGTGGTGATCTTGCTGACGTTGACGCCTCCGGTGTTGTCGCCCTGGTCAGTCTGATGTCCACATCTGGATCCTCCTCATCGCTTCCTCCTTCATCATCCTGAGGCGGTGGCCCCCCGGGTCTGGCTCTTCTCTCCCTAGCTAATATTCGCGGCTCTGCTACTACACTATGGGCTCCTATACGGAGGGCGCGCATTTTATTATTACAAAGATATGCGTCTACTACCGAGCGACTCTGGGCTTGTAACTGCGCGATATCTGTAACGGGATTTTCAAGCCCGTTTTTTAGCAACGCAGCTGCGGCAACCTTTAGATCGGAGGTTGCAAAACACGGGTATATTTTCAACAAATCACTACATAATTGTCTATAAGAGATCGGTTTTCCCGCATAAGAAGCGATATACTTTCTTGCGTCACCAACATTCGGGTCAATTAGCGAATTTAAGATTCGCACTTTCTGACCATCCTCTTGGATGTTGTGTAGGGCAATGTGCCCATCAACAGCGCGTAGGAAGTTACGAATATCTATGGTCTGCCCAGATCCCGGAGCTTCACCACTACATGGAAGTCCTGAGAACCTAGGTAGTCCATCTAAGATAGTAACTTGACGCAGCTGTTGCATATTGCCGTTTTTTATTTCTAAAACACTCGATCCAGTACACTTTTATTAAATTAGATTTCAATTATATCACGAGTTCTTAGTGTGCGCTCTTTATTTCGATTTTGAATCTTTGATTACTGACGCATTAATTGCCTGACACCGACACTTGCATTTACTACTATTTGACACAATATTCTACCATGTACAATAATATAACAATATACTCTTATAATGTAACTACAATAAACACAATTATTCCTGTGCTCTGCTTCCTTGGTAAATATTTGTCTAAGGTGACGGTTACTCACTTGTTGCCTTGTTCAGTTTGATACCTTACTTCAACAAGTCTATTCGACGACTGACTCCGCTGCTTCTCTCCCAGATATCCTGATGGTGACCTCTAACGGTACTCTGGTTGTTATTGCAGGTTGCAGCCACTGTTCCCCGTAGTTCAGCTCGCCTTGTTATTGTGTTGTCTCCTGTGAGGTTATTGCACTAGCTCCAAGCTCTCACGTGCTCTTCTCTGCTGGACTGGTTGGTTCTCTTGAACTGAACAGTACTGGCTCCAAGCTCTTACGCACACAATCCGTTGATTTAGTCAGCTCTTTTTGATCGTCAGTATACTGGCCCCTGGCTCTTACGTACACCACCTGTTAATCTAGTCAGCTCTCTTGAACGTCACTGTACTGGCTCCCTCTTACGTATTTAGAATTTGACGAGCAGGTATTTTAACCTTTGAGTAACTGACCTTATGTTCTTCCTAGTGTGTTCTCTCTTTTAGCTGAACACGTATTTCTTAGCCCAGCCTTTCAATAAAGCTGGTCCAGATCTCACGATCTCTCTTGATGGACTTATAATACGTATTAGGACCCAATCCTCACGGATTTACTTGCAGATCCGTTCCGTATAAGGCTAAGGTACGGTTCACTATGTTATTTGTCCGGTGGGTTTCTAAATTCTTACCGGTATCACCTCTTCTGTCGGGTGATGTTGTAACAGATCTCCCTGTAGATCTTGCTAACTGTTTCCGTGAGTTGAGTGCTAAGCTGCAGAGTCCACTGCCTTAGCTGCACTCTCTAGTCTCCCACTCAAAATGTTGTAGTGGTTCGGCGCGTTAAAACGACACTATATTAATACGGAGTTTTATTTCACCTCTTAACTCTTGACTCTTATTTGTTATTTTCTCCCAGATATCTTCTCTCTCAATCTATGTTAACCGATAACTATCATCAGGCCCGACGTTGGACGCCAGTGATAGAACTCTTTATTCTAGTTCTATAGGTTCTTTGCCTAAGGTAACTTGCAGAAGTATACTACAAGTTTCTTTAGTCTTAGGGCCTGAAGAGCCTTATGGTTGAACAGTTTAATAATTGAGATAAGAGAGTAGATATATGGGGATAATAAAACACTTGTAAGAAACGAAACATTCACTATTCAATACTGTCGATAAAATTTAGTACAACAAATTTTGAGTCTAAGTAAGAGTTGAGACGAGGGAATATCCCACGAGAGAACTTGGTCACATCTAGGAATCCGATTTCACACTCTCCTTCTAGTTAGGTGATAGATCCTTATATACCTTAACTACTCTCCAACCTTCTAGGTACAAGGTTAGGGTACGTCAAGGTTTTGAGTTAACTTTCATTGTGTTAGTACGGATACCACTAATTGCTTTGTTGTTCTAGCGAAAATTCTTGCAGGAAATTAGATGAATTCTTGCAAGTAATTAGAGGTTTCATTGTGTTAGCAACTAATTACTACTAATTGTCTTGTTTTTCTCGCCTAAACTCTAGCAGGTAATTAGAGGTAATTAGACACTCGCTATCATAAAAACATTTTGTTAACATTACTGGTATTACTGGTAGTGAAAGTAATATCTACTATTATATCTACGTGAAGTTCTACTATCTACTTTAAAGCTGAAGCTTGGTGATAGAACTCTTTTATTCTAGTTCTATAGGTTCTTTGCCTAAGGTAACTTGCAGAAGTATACTACAAGTTTCTTTAGTCTTAGGGCCTGAAGAGCCTTATGGTTGAACAGTTTAATAATTGAGATAAGAGAGTAGATATATGGGGATAATAAAACCCTTGTAAGAAACGAAACATTCACTATTCAATACTGTCGATAAAATTTAGTACAACAAATTTTGAGTCTAAGTAAGAGTTGAGACGAGGGAATATCCCACGAGAGAACTTGGTCACATCTAGGAATCCGATTTCACACTCTCCTTCTAGTTAGGTGATAGATCCTTATATACCTTAACTACTCTCCAACCTTCTAGGTACAAGGTTAGGGTACGTCAAGGTTTTGAGTTAACTTTCATTGTGTTAGTACGGATACCACTAATTGCTTTGTTGTTCTAGCGAAAATTCTTGCAGGAAATTAGATGAATTCTTGCAGGTAATTAGAGGTTTCATTGTGTTAGCAACTAATTACTACTAATTGTCTTGTTTTTCTCGCCTAAACTCTAGCAGGTAATTAGAGGTAATTAGACACTCGCTATCATAAAAACATTTTGTTAACACTACTGGTATTACTGGTAGTGAAAGTAATATCTACTATTATATCTACGTGAAGTTCTACTATCTACTTTAAAGCTGAAGCTTGGTGAAGTTTGGTTGTTACATTGGTTCTAGGGCATGGCAATGAGTATTTAGTAGAGAGAGATAAACTGAGTAAAAAGGAATCTGATATATAAGATAAAAGAGTTGGATTCTGATCACACGTAACCCATACAGTGGACCTTTATAAGGTTTCACAGTTGATGAGATAACCCAGAGGGAGTCCATCACATTATTTACTAGTGTTTATCAATGCTTACCTAGTTACCTATAACTGTTTGCCAATATTTACCTAGATACCTACCAGTGTTTATCAATACCTACCTACCTAGTATACCTACTAGGTAGTGTTCATCAATCCGTACCTACTTATCTACTACCTAGTATTATTCATCAATGCCTACCTAGATACCTACATCTGTTTATGAATACCTACCTAGTTATGATACGTAAATAAAGCTTGAGATAGATATACCATTTTGGTATAACTTTTTCCCGCGTAAAACAGACGAGGAACAGAGAGGGACATCCCGCGTGGGACAGACGTGGGACAGAGAGGGATATCCCGCGTGGGACAGAGAGGGACATCCCACGTAGGACAGACGTGGGACAGAGAGGGACGTCCTGCGTGGGACAGAGAGGGACATCCCGCTTGGGACATACGTGGGACAGAGACGGACATCCCGTGTACTTTTTCCAGCGTAAAACAGACGAGGGACATCCCACGTGGGATAGACTTGGGACAGAGAGGGACATCCCGTGTGGGACAAAGAGGGACATCCCACGTGGGACAAACGTGGGGCAGAGAGGGACATGCCGTGTGGGACAGAGAGGGATATCCTGCGTGGGACAGAGAGGAACATCCCGCGTACTTTTTACCGCGTAAAACAGACGAGGAACAGAGAGGGACATCTCGCGTGGGACAGACGTGGGACAGAGAAGGACATCCCACGTGGGACAGACGTGGGACAGAGAGGGACATCCTGCGTGGGACAGAGAGGGATATCCCGCGTGGGAAAGACGTGGGATGTGAGTGGAATTTAAGACGTGGGACAGACGAGGGACATCCCGCCTGTGTAAGACATGGGACGTGAGTGGGATTTCAGACGTTGGAAACACGTAGGATTTCAGACGTCTGGAGACGTCTGAAATCCCCCGTCCCTCTCTGTCCCTCGCTAGTGAAAGATGTCCCCCTCTCCCCCTCTCCCCCTCTGTCCCACGCGGGACAGAGAGGATATGGTTAGCTAGGATATGTTTAAAAGATGTTAAGGCTCTAATCATTAGTTGTAATATTTTACTTCCCTGTTCCATATTTATGTATGTAAACCTTTATCTTTCAGGAACAGGGATATTAAATGTTGACAAGCCAGATGAAGAATAAATGCTTATGTTGACAACCCTTTTATTTATCCCCTCAATTGGCAAAGGCAATTATGTAGATTGGTCTAAAAGAAAAAATGTCGTGACTAATTCCACTTAATGAAGATCGATGGTTAATACCTGAGTTATCAGTTCCAGTAGAAGAAATACTGGACAGATTTTTATTATTGCTATTATTATTTTTATTCGTGCATTAAAAATTTTGTGTATTGGATTGTTACCAGTATATTGTGAAATTATTACCATTGTATTCCTTGTCCTAAAAACTTATATTTAGACACCAGAACCAAGTCAATAGCACCATTAGACCCATAGATTTTCACAAATTTATATTTCAAATAGTACCCATTTTGAAATCCAAAATGGCAGACATAAAGAGGGAATTTCGAGTGGCCCATATCTGAAAATATTCACATGTTAATGTACATCTGTGCCAAATTTGGTGCTTGTATTACTATCACCCAATCTAATTCGGATAACTGTTCAGGTATATACTAGATCTAATCAGTAGGGTAATAATTATTGTTTGGGTAGATGACTTGATAATAGCTTCAGATAACATAACTCTTCTTAATGATTGTAAGGGTGTTTTCACTAGTAAATTTCAAATGATAGATCTTGGACAATTAAGTAACTTCTTAGGAATTCACTTTGAATTCAATGATGATTCTATTACTGTGGATCAGAAGAGATGCATGGAAAATATACTAGTTAAATTTAACATGAAAGATTGCACTCCAAAGGCTGTTCCATGTGATAGATAAAAATATTAACAATGTTTACAAATGTGAATCTTATGAGCTAGTAGAGCCGAAGCTGTACAGAGAAATGGTCGGAACGTTGATTTATTTGATGAGTAATACCCGTTCAGATCTTTGTTATACTGTCACGAAATTGTCACAGTACTCATGCAAGCCAACAAACACCCACTTAAATCTTGTTAAAAATGTGATTAAATATATCAGGGGCACAATCGATGTTAAGTTAGTATTTAAGAAATCTTTTGATAATATGTTAGTAGGATTCAGTGATTCCGATTGTGGAACATCAGTGATAGGAGTATTTCAGGATTTCGTTTTTTCTTGAATCCTGAAGTGAATATCATTTCTTGGGAAACCAAGAAACAAAAGACTGTTGCTCTCTCATCTTGTGAGGCTAAGTACATGGCTCTCTGCACTCATACAATTCAAGAAGTTAAATTTTTGAGGCAATTGATCTATCTAAAAATCATGTCTTTCATCAACGTAGCAAACATATTGACATTAAATATCACTTTATTAGGTCCGAAATTAAGAGTAAAGTGATTTATAGGGTTGTGACAATATTCTCTTTGAAATATGCTTTATATTCTCACGAAATATATTCTCATATGCTCTAAATATATTCTTTTATGCTCTGAAATATGCTTTATATTCCTTAAAAATATGCCCTATATTCTTTTTATGCTCAATCATGCTTTTCATGCTCAATTATGCTTTTTAGGCTCGATCCATTAAAAGTGCTGCAATTATATATACATATAATTATGATAAGGGATTTTAGCAAGTTCCTTAAATCACATTTGGATGCCAATCTCTTGTTTCGGTGCAATGGAAATCTTTGAAGAGTTTAAATAAGTTTTATTAACATGAATCATGGCACATGGATTAAATCTGTACATTGTCAGACCAAGCTCAGTCACAGTAATATCGGGTTTATAAAACGAATAAATTTTAAGTTTAAACTAAGAAACGTTGAAAAGTTGTTAGGATAAAATACAAATGCATTTTCTAATATTAATTTATGAAACTTTTCAATATCGTACCCTGAACAGGTTTTTCATGTATTAACCTTAATTCGGCTTGTATGTTCCAATAATTTTAGCATGTATTGTTTGGTTACGATGTTCTGAAATACCAATATACTTAATTTCTATTGTTTTTTTTTTGTTTTTGGTTAATATATATTCTTTAATTATATAGCATATCTCTGAACTGAGAGATATATTAGTTTCATGATTTTGTTTATATTTTGTTGAAAAGAATATGTTTTCAGTAAAAAGAATATGTTTTTAATAAAAAGAATATGCTCTATTTCAAATATACTCGAGAATATATTTTTATGCTAAAAGCATATTGTCACAACCCTAGTGATTAACCTGCATCACGTTCTTTCAGAGCATAATTATGCAGACATGTTCCCCAGTAAACATTACAATGTTGGGCCAACGTTGGCCCAATTCAGAACGAAACTCTGGGCCAACGCTGTCATGCCGGTCACAGTGTATTGGGCCAGCAAAGGCCCGACGTTGGCCCACCTCACGGATGTCCGCCGGCCCTGAACAGTATAACCACGTATAAACGACTTATTGGTACCGGCGATAGGTACTTAACGTTACCGATGTAGTGCTAGTGTTGCATTGGGTTAGTGCAAATCCGACGTTTTGTCAACTCACTCACCCAGTTCTAGCAAATGACTTATAAATATTTCATGAATAACTTATAAACGTCATATTAATGAATTATAAACTTTTTATTAATACATAATGTTGTCGATGTCATGCCGGTATACGGCCAGTGCTATTTTATATTAGATGCGTATTATGCCATATACAGAACACGTGAAGACAACAGACTTCTCAAGTTCTCACTATGTTTTAACCGTCCTATAAATACATCTTATAAATTAATATGAAGGGGAAACAGTATAATACAGTTAACTATTCAAACTCACACCTACATTATTTATCTACGCTAATTTAACCAAATAATAGTATTTTAATTTAAAATTGAATAGATAGTTTAATTTACAACCTGAATATTTATTTCAATCGGAAAAATAACTTTTTATATATGAATTAACTAGCGGTCAGGCTCATTTTTTATGAATGAAATAAATAAAGGGGTAAAATAAATATTGAAGGGATAACACGCCCATTTTTTCCAAATTGCCAGAAACGGCTACAATTCCAAATATATACTTTATTGAGGTATTAATTGGGCTATTTGGTGTGATTAATGTTGAGATAGATTGTTTGCACCTATTTCCTCTGATTGTTTGGTGATTAGAGAGTTGTATAATAAATAGAGTTGTATAATAGAGTTGTAGTAGAGTTGTATAATAAATATACTGGTACATCAAAAAATCACTGGATCGGTAAACCAATGTTTCCCTTCATTGGACCAGTGCCGTTTGGCAACCATTGGCCCAGCATCGTTTACCAAACATTGGCCCAGTGTGCAATAGCATTGGCGTGCCAATGCCTGATCTTGACTTTTCTTTGCCAACGTTTGCCGATGTTGGCCCGATAGTACAATATTATCAGGGTCATTAATCCTGTATCTAAACTTAAATTAAATGTTTTCACAAAAGCATTAGAGTTAAAGGTCCTCTCCAGGATCTGGGAATAAAATGAGTTTATAACATAATATTATAGAACTAATTTCCACGATCATTATTCTGCAAACTGAATATACAATTCGGTTCAATATATATTTTATAATTTCTTTTTGAAGATTTTAATACTCTGTGAGCAACAATTGAGCGAATCGCTAATCTGATGCTCAAGAAGACTAGATTGTACACTCTTTGTTTTGATTACAAATTTGAATTTTATAAACAAATCATTCGTTTTCGACCTTTATTTTAAATATTAATTGTTTCCTTAAAGGGGTAGTTCAGTCAATTTTTGTTTTCAAAATATTAATGTTGAACGATCACTTAGTAGGAATGAAGCATTCTTGTAGAATTAAACGGTTAAAAAAGATATAATAAGCGATATATATCATATTTTATAAATTCGATTTAGTTCCTGCGTCCTCCTACAGATGGCGCCACCACTCTGTACTATTTGTTTACATTTTACAGCTGATAACAAGTAAACAATTTTTCTATCAACAATATTAACAGGTAATTTATGAAGAGATGGTTTCCTTTTCAAAACTAAATCAAATAGTCTCGAAGGACAGTTTTCAATTTCACCAATAATTTTCACCATTTTCAAACATATAATGACAGATTCAATTCTGGGACTAGTTATCATTTTGTTTACGTACTACAATGATTAGTACGTCGGTCCACCACAGTCCACAGATGGCGCCACTAATTTACAATATACTTTTCATACAAGCATTTCTAAAATCATCGAATATTCTAATGTTACATAAATAAATATACTAAATCGATTTAGGACCAATTTGGCAATAGTTTGACTTTGACTGAACTGACCTTTTAAGTATATAAACGTTTCCATTATAATTAAGTTCATTCAATTTTATACCTTTATACACGAATATTAAATGGATTTATTAAACCTAATACCTAGTTGAAAATCAAAACAAATGGTGTACATTCTTTTTCTTTTGACTGGAAATTAGAAAGTCGGAAGTAAAATAGGTTTTGTAGAGTTTTGATTATAAAAATCTTTAACGAATTTATATTTAGTTAATTATCTTTTTGATAGTTGTGTGAAGCAATTCCATGCCTATATATGAAAAAGTTTAATTCAATTGATTGCAAGGCAACACTGGACACAACACAGAAGCGTTCATTCTTTGTTAGTATCACGCAGTAGCCATACAAGTCTTAAATAACTTTTAAAATGAAGCAAAATACTAATTCCACTACTTCAAATCTCTTTAGCAGGCTTCAGTGAAAATTTCATCACCTCTAAAATGGTGGCGGTGTTCGTTCTATCGCGCAGTGAGCGATCATAATTTCATGGCGCTCGCCATGGAATTGTTCGCTATTAGAGAGAAAAGGGGCGGAGTTAGAGAGAAAAATAACAAAACCGTGGCGAGCGCCACAGTGTAATATGGGCTTGAGAAAGAAGATTGTACCTACACTCTTTGTTTTGATTGTAAATTTAGATTTTTAACTAAATATGCGTTTTTGGCCTTAGTCTTAGATATTAATTGTTTCATTAAGTATATAAACGTTTATTAAAATGTTCATTAAAAGTTTATCCGATTTTATACCTTTAAGCCCGTATTACACTGTGGCGCTCGAAATGGCGGGTTGTCTCTCTCTACAGATATGGCGCTCGCCATTCTCAGTAATTGCTATTACACTAGACAAGTCGATATATGGCGGTGATCGTGCGTTAAAATTCAGGGAAAATTGAAAAATTTACTATGAATTGAATCGTAACAACAAAATTCGATGTCATTGCGAATATATATTTAGTTAATTATCTTTTTGATAGTTGTGTGAAGCAATTCCATGTCTATATATTAAAAAGTTTAATTTCATTGATTGTATGGCAACATTGGACACTACACAGAAGCGTTCATTCTTTTTTTTTTTTTGTATCACACAATAGCCCTATGAAGTCTTAAATATTTTTTAAAGTGAAACAAAATACTTTTTCCACTACTTCAAATCTCTTTAGCAGGTTTCAGTGACAATTTCATTACCTCTAAAACGGTGGCGGTGTTCGTTCTATCGCGCAGTGAGCGATCACAGTTTCAAGGCGCTCGCCATGGAATTATTCGCTAAAAAGGGCGGAGTTAGAGAAAGAAATAACAAAACCGTGGCGACCGCCATGCCCATGGCGAGCGAATATATGGGCTTTACACGAATATTGAATAGATTTATTAAACCTAATACCTAGTTGACAATCAAAACGAATGGTGTACATTCTTCTTCTTCTAACTGAAAATTAGAAAGTCGGAAGTAAAATAGGTTTTGTAGAGTTTTGATTATAAAAATCTTTAAAAGCATATAAAATTAAAAATATGCTATCAAATTTGATGCAGTTTGCAGTAAAATGATTAGAAACATTAGCCTCATTGATTTAAGCAATAAAAAAATTTGCTTGGAGTGGACCTTTTTGGTAGGGTGTTACAAATAATCGACATATAATATTATTTATTTATCATTTTATTATTTATATTGCTTGTACTAGTATTAGAAAAAGTATTCAGAAGATGAAAATGATAACTAGTGCTTGAATTAAATTTTTGCTCGATCGTTCCCGTTTGTTTCCGCTCCCCAACTATCAATACTTTTCTGTCTCCTTATTTATATAAGATGAACTCTGGATCAACACTTTAGCTCTGAAATACGTTAGAATTAATTTGAAATTTGGTGTTGCAAATCTTTTACAATTGTAGGCCGTTTAACTACTGAAATAAGAAAATATTCTCAGTGGTTTAAATTCTGAGATAAGGTCACTTAATTGACTACAAATTTTAGTTATTACCTACCTAACTACCCAGTAAATATTACAATGTGGGCCAACGTTGGCCTAATTCAGAACGAAAAAATTACTTACCTTGCCGGTCTCTTTGTACTGGGCCAGCAATGGCCTCACGCTGGTCCACCTCACGGATGTCCACGGGCCCAGAACAGTATAATACAACCACGTATAAACGACTTATTGGTACCGGCAATACTTAAAGTTGCCGATGCCATGCATCTACGGCCAGTACTATTTTCATATAACAGGTGTATTAATTAGATTACGCAATACAGAACACGTGATGACAACAGTCACTTCTAACAATGTATTAACTGTCCTACAAATACATTTTACAGATCGAAGTCAGGAAAAAAATTGAACACTTGCCATTTCAATCCCAAATCTATAAAATTGTACTTGTGCTATTTTAACAAAATAATAATATTTTTATTTAAAATTAAATAGAAAGTATAATTTTCAATGTGAATAATTATATCAAACGAAAAAAATAACTTATCATACTAAATATATGAATTAACTAGCATTCAAGCTCATTTATATGAATGAAATAAATAAAGTGTTAAATTAATAATTGAAGGGATAACAGGCCTATTTATACTAAATTGCCAGAAACGGTACAATTTCTAAGGTATACTTAATTGAGGATATTAAATTGGCTATTTAGTGTGATCATTTACACCTATTCTCTCTGATTGTCTGGCGATAACTGCTAAAATAGAACCAGTAGAGTTGTTAATAAATAAATATACTGGTACATCAAAAAATTACTGGATTGGTTTACCAATGTTTTCCTTCATTGGGCCAGTGCTGTTTGGCAACTGTTTACCAAATGTCGTTTTCATTGCATTGAATCAGTGTGTAATAACATTGGTGTGCCAATTCCCGATCGTGCCTTTACTTTGCTAACGTTTAAAGGTACGTCCTCTCCAGGCTCCGGGAAAAAAATGAGTTTATTACATAATATAATAGAACTAAGGTCTACGATCATTATTCTGCAAACTACATACAATTTGGTTTAGTATATATTTTATAATTTGTTTTTAAAGTTTTTTAATACTCTGTGAGCAACAATTGAGCGAATCACTAATCTGATGCTCAAGAAGAAGATTGTACACTCTTTGTTTTGATTACAAATTTGAATCTTATAAACAAACCATGCGTTTTCGGCCTTTATTTAAATTATTTTAGATATTAATTGTTTCCTAAAGTATATAAACGTTTCTATTATAATTTCATTCAATTTTATACCTTTACACGAATATTAAATGGATTTATTAAACTTAATACCTAGTTGAACATCAACACAAATGGTGTACATTCTTTTTCTGCAGGCTGAAAATTTCTTAAATTAGTAAGTCGGAAGTAAAATAGGTCATTTACACCTATTCTCTCTGATTGTCTGGCGATAACTGCTAAAATAGAACCAGTAGAGTTGTTAATAAATATACTGGTACATCAAAAAATTACTGGATTGGTTTACCAATGTTTTCCTTCATTGGGCCAGTGCTGTTTGGCAACTGTTTACCAAATGTCGTTTTCATTGCATTGAATCAGTGTGTAATAACATTAGCGTGCCAATTCCCGATCGTGCCTTTACTTTGCTAACGTTTAAAGGTCCCCTCCAAGCAAATATTTTTATTTCCTTAATCAACGAGGCTAATGTTTCTTATCATTTTACTGCAAACCGCATCGAATTTGGTAGCATATTTTTAATTTTATATGCTTTTAAAGATTTTTATAATTGAAACTCTACAAAACCTATTTTACTTCCGACTTACTAATTTAAGAAATTTTCAGCCTGAAGAAAAAGAATGTACACCATTTGTTTTGATTGTCAACTATAGGTATTTGGTTTAATAGATCTATTTATTGTTCGTTTAAAGGTCCCCTCCAAGCAAATTTTTTTATTGCTTAAATCAACAATGCTAATGTTTCTTATCATTTTACTACTAACCCCATAAAGTTTGATAGCATATTTTATTTTTATATGATCTTAAAGATTTTTATAATCCAAACTCTACAAAACCTACTTTACTTCCGATTTTCTAATTTTCAGTCTGAAGAAGAAGAAGGTACACCATTTGTTTTGATTGTCAACTAGGTATTTGGTTTAATAAATCTATTTATTATTCGTTTAAAGGTTTAAACTTGAATGAACTTATTATAGAAACGTTTATATACTTTTAGAAACAATAAATATCTTAAAAGAAGGTCAAAAACGCATTGTTTGTTTAAAAATCTATATTTGAAATCAAAACAAAGAGTGTACAATCTTCTTTCTCAGCGTCAGGTTGGAGATTCGCTCGATTGTTGCGCACAGAGTATTGAAAAACTTTAAAAGCAAATAATAAACCGAATTGTATGTGGTTTGCGGAATAATGATCGTAGGCCTTAGTTCTATAATATTATGTAATAAACTCATTTTTTCACCGGAGCCTGGAGAGGACCTTTAAAGGGTTTAATTTGGATAAACATATTATAGAAACATTTATATAATTTTAAAAACAATTAATATCTCAAAAGAGGGCCAAAAACGCATTGTTTGTTTAAAAATCTAAATTTGAAATCAAAACAAAGAGTGTACAATCTTCTTTCTCGGCGTCAGGTTGGAGATTCGCTCGATTGCTGTTCACATAGTATTAAAAACGAATAGCAAATATTGAAATATATACTGAACCGAATTGTATGCGGTTTGCAGAATAATGATCGTAAAACTTAGTTCTATAATATTATGTAATAAACTCATTTTTTCCCCGGAGCCTGGAGAGGACCTTTAACGACGTTGGCCACATAGAACAATGTTAGGTATCAGGTTACCAAAACTATTCAATAACTCTTGCGTAGCTGATGCAGCTAATGACCACTTCAGTGCAGTCAGATGGTCGTTGCTTATTACCTTCAATGTAATAAAATATCAAAGGAATGTATGGTTAGCAGAATATTTGATACATTGTAACTTTGTCTGTCTTATTTTTGACGCTTCTGCGTGTTTACGTTAGGTGTGTGGCTGCTATTCTCTACTTTAAAATTTTCCGACTGTCAGATAAGTGTTTATAATTTTGTTTTGGTTCTTTTTATTTAAAAATATGGGTATTGACTCTTACTGTTGATGCAGATATAAGTATTACTTTTTCTAGTACGTAATTTATTTAATTTTGATTAAAAGATAAGATATTATTCAATTATGGGCAACGTAAACTGTACTATTGAGGCTATCCCTGAAGCTGAGGAAAGCCCAAACATGCCTCATCAATCATCATTAATGCCTAACTAATAACATTGGCGTGCCAATTCCCGATCGTGCCTTTACTTTGCTAACGTTTAAAGGTCCCGTCCAAGCAAATATTTTTATTGCCTTAATCAACGAGGCTAATGTTTCTTATCATTTTACTGCAAACCGCATCGAATTTGGTAGCATATTTTTAATTTTATATGCTTTTAAAGATTTTTATAATTGAAACTCTACAAAACCTATTTTACTTCCGACTTACTAATTTAAGAAATTTTCAGCCTGAAGAAAAAGAATGTACATCATTTGTTTTGATTGTCAACTATAGGTATTTGGTTTAATAGATCTATTTATTGTTCGTTTAAAGGTCCCCTCCAAGCAAATTTTTTTATTGCTTAAATCAACAATGCTAATGTTTCTTATCATTTTACTACTAACCCCATAAAGTTTGATAGCATATTTTTATTTTTATATGATCTTAAAGATTTTTATAATCCAAACTCTACAAAACCTACTTTACTTCCGATTTTCTAATTTTCAGTCTGAAGAAGAAGAAGGTACACCATTTGTTTTGATTGTCAACTAGGTATTTGGTTTAATAAATCTATTTATTATTCGTTTAAAGGTTTAAACTTGAATAAACTTATTATAGAAACGTTTATATACTTTTAGAAACAATAAATATCTTAAAAGAAGGTCAAAAACGCATTGTTTGTTTAAAAATCTATATTTGAAATCAAAACAAAGAGTGTACAATCTTCTTTCTCAGCGTCAGGTTGGAGATTCGCTCGATTGTTGCGCACAGAGTATTGAAAAACTTTAAAAGCAAATAATAAAATATATACTTAACCGAATTGTATGTGGTTTGCGGAATAATGATCGTAGGCCTTAGTTCTATAATATTATGTAATAAACTCATTTTTTCACCGGAGCCTGGAGAGGACCTTTAAAGGGTTTAATTTGGATAAACATATTATAGAAACATTTATATAATTTTAAAAACAATTAATATCTCAAAAGAGGGCCAAAAACGCATTGTTTGTTTAAAAATCTAAATTTGAAATCAAAACAAAGAGTGTACAATCTTCTTTCTCGGCGTCAGGTTGGAGATTCGCTCGATTGCTGTTCACATAGTATTAAAAACGAATAGCAAATATTGAAATATATACTGAACCGAATTGTATGCGGTTTGCAGAATAATGATCGTAAAACTTAGTTCTATAATATTATGTAATAAACTCATTTTTTCCCCGGAGCCTGGAGAGGACCTTTAACGACGTTGGCCACATAGAACAATGTTAGGTATCAGGTTACCAAAACTATTCAATAACTCTTGCGTAGCTGATGCAGCTAATGACCACTTCAGTGCAGTCAGATGGTCGTTGCTTATTACCTTCAATGTAATAAAATATCAAAGGAATGTATGGTTAGCAGAATATTTGATACATTGTAACTTTGTCTGTCTTATTTTTGACGCTTCTGCGTGTTTACGTTAGGTGTGTGGCTGCTATTCTCTACTTTAAAATTTTCCGACTGTCAGATAAGTGTTTATAATTTTGTTTTGGTTCTTTTTATTTAAAAATATGGGTATTGACTCTTACTGTTGATGCAGATATAAGTATTACTTTTTCTAGTACGTAATTTATTTAATTTTGATTAAAAGATAAGATATTATTCAATTATGGGCAACGTAAACTGTACTATTGAGGCTATCCCTGAAGCTGAGGAAAGCCCAAACATGCCTCATCAATCATCATTAATGCCTAACTAATAACATTGGCGTGCCAATTCCCGATCGTGCCTTTACTTTGCTAACGTTTAAAGGTCCCCTCCAAGCAAATATTTTTATTGCCTTAATCAACGAGGCTAATGTTTCTTATCATTTTACTGCAAACCGCATCGAATTTGGTAGCATATTTTTAATTTTATATGCTTTTAAAGATTTTTATAATTGAAACTCTACAAAACCTATTTTACTTCCGACTTACTAATTTAAGAAATTTTCAGCCTGAAGAAAAAGAATGTACACCATTTGTTTTGATTGTCAACTATAGGTATTTGGTTTAATAGATCTATTTATTGTTCGTTTAAAGGTCCCCTCCAAGCAAATTTTTTTATTGCTTAAATCAACAATGCTAATGTTTCTTATCATTTTACTACTAACCCCATAAAGTTTGATAGCATATTTTTATTTTTATATGATCTTAAAGATTTTTATAATCCAAACTCTACAAAACCTACTTTACTTCCGATTTTCTAATTTTCAGTCTGAAGAAGAAGAAGGTACACCATTTGTTTTGATTGTCAACTAGGTATTTGGTTTAATAAATCTATTTATTATTCGTTTAAAGGTTTAAACTTGAATGAACTTATTATAGAAACGTTTATATACTTTTAGAAACAATAAATATCTTAAAAGAAGGTCAAAAACGCATTGTTTGTTTAAAAATCTATATTTGAAATCAAAACAAAGAGTGTACAATCTTCTTTCTCAGCGTCAGGTTGGAGATTCGCTCGATTGTTGCGCACAGAGTATTGAAAAACTTTAAAAGCAAATAATAAAATATATACTTAACCGAATTGTATGTGGTTTGCGGAATAATGATCGTAGGCCTTAGTTCTATAATATTATGTAATAAACTCATTTTTTCACCGGAGCCTGGAGAGGACCTTTAAAGGGTTTAATTTGGATAAACATATTATAGAAACATTTATATAATTTTAAAAACAATTAATATCTCAAAAGAGGGCCAAAAACGCATTGTTTGTTTAAAAATCTAAATTTGAAATCAAAACAAAGAGTGTACAATCTTCTTTCTCGGCGTCAGGTTGGAGATTCGCTCGATTGCTGTTCACATAGTATTAAAAACGAATAGCAAATATTGAAATATATACTGAACCGAATTGTATGCGGTTTGCAGAATAATGATCGTAAAACTTAGTTCTATAATATTATGTAATAAACTCATTTTTTCCCCGGAGCCTGGAGAGGACCTTTAACGACGTTGGCCACATAGAACAATGTTAGGTATCAGGTTACCAAAACTATTCAATAACTCTTGCGTAGCTGATGCAGCTAATGACCACTTCAGTGCAGTCAGATGGTCGTTGCTTATTACCTTCAATGTAATAAAATATCAAAGGAATGTATGGTTAGCAGAATATTTGATACATTGTAACTTTGTCTGTCTTATTTTTGACGCTTCTGCGTGTTTACGTTAGGTGTGTGGCTGCTATTCTCTACTTTAAAATTTTCCGACTGTCAGATAAGTGTTTATAATTTTGTTTTGGTTCTTTTTATTTAAAAATATGGGTATTGACTCTTACTGTTGATGCAGATATAAGTATTACTTTTTCTAGTACGTAATTTATTTAATTTTGATTAAAAGATAAGATATTATTCAATTATGGGCAACGTAAACTGTACTATTGAGGCTATCCCTGAAGCTGAGGAAAGCCCAAACATGCCTCATCAATCATCATTAATGCCTAACTAATAACATTGGCGTGCCAATTCCCGATCGTGCCTTTACTTTGCTAACGTTTAAAGGTCCCGTCCAAGCAAATATTTTTATTGCCTTAATCAACGAGGCTAATGTTTCTTATCATTTTACTGCAAACCGCATCGAATTTGGTAGCATATTTTTAATTTTATATGCTTTTAAAGATTTTTATAATTGAAACTCTACAAAACCTATTTTACTTCCGACTTACTAATTTAAGAAATTTTCAGCCTGAAGAAAAAGAATGTACACCATTTGTTTTGATTGTCAACTATAGGTATTTGGTTTAATAGATCTATTTATTGTTCGTTTAAAGGTCCCCTCCAAGCAAATTTTTTTATTGCTTAAATCAACAATGCTAATGTTTCTTATCATTTTACTACTAACCCCATAAAGTTTGATAGCATATTTTTATTTTTATATGATCTTAAAGATTTTTATAATCCAAACTCTACAAAACCTACTTTACTTCCGATTTTCTAATTTTCAGTCTGAAGAAGAAGAAGGTACACCATTTGTTTTGATTGTCAACTAGGTATTTGGTTTAATAAATCTATTTATTATTCGTTTAAAGGTTTAAACTTGAATAAACTTATTATAGAAACGTTTATATACTTTTAGAAACAATAAATATCTTAAAAGAAGGTCAAAAACGCATTGTTTGTTTAAAAATCTATATTTGAAATCAAAACAAAGAGTGTACAATCTTCTTTCTCAGCGTCAGGTTGGAGATTCGCTCGATTGTTGCGCACAGAGTATTGAAAAACTTTAAAAGCAAATAATAAAATATATACTTAACCGAATTGTATGTGGTTTGCGGAATAATGATCGTAGGCCTTAGTTCTATAATATTATGTAATAAACTCATTTTTTCACCGGAGCCTGGAGAGGACCTTTAAAGGGTTTAATTTGGATAAACATATTATAGAAACATTTATATAATTTTAAAAACAATTAATATCTCAAAAGAGGGCCAAAAACGCATTGTTTGTTTAAAAATCTAAATTTGAAATCAAAACAAAGAGTGTACAATCTTCTTTCTCGGCGTCAGGTTGGAGATTCGCTCGATTGCTGTTCACATAGTATTAAAAACGAATAGCAAATATTGAAATATATACTGAACCGAATTGTATGCGGTTTGCAGAATAATGATCGTAAAACTTAGTTCTATAATATTATGTAATAAACTCATTTTTTCCCCGGAGCCTGGAGAGGACCTTTAACGACGTTGGCCACATAGAACAATGTTAGGTATCAGGTTACCAAAACTATTCAATAACTCTTGCGTAGCTGATGCAGCTAATGACCACTTCAGTGCAGTCAGATGGTCGTTGCTTATTACCTTCAATGTAATAAAATATCAAAGGAATGTATGGTTAGCAGAATATTTGATACATTGTCACTTTGTCTGTCTTATTTTTGACGCTTCTGCGTGTTTACGTTAGGTGTGTGGCTGCTATTCTCTACTTTAAAATTTTCCGACTTTCAGATAAGTGTTTATAATTTTGTTTTGGTTCTTTTTATTTAAAAATATGGGTATTGACTCTTACTGTTGATGCAGATATAAGTATTACTTTTTCTAGTACGTAATTTATTTAATTTTGATTAAAAGATAAGATATTATTCAATTATGGGCAACGTAAACTGTACTATTGAGGCTATCCCTGAAGCTGAGGAAAGCCCAAACATGCCTCATCAATCATCATTAATGCCTATTGGGAGCAAGTAAATATAGCGGACCACAGTCGATACGTATCTAAAAGCTGTGCGGCGCACACCAGTACGGCACACCACTGTACATTCTATTAGATAGGTAATTTGAATACAGATTAATGATAAATGGAGTGAATTTGAAAGGTACCTAATTGTCGTATCAAATTCATGTCTGACGCCTGACTGTACGGTGTCGGTACCTGAAGGCTGAATCCAATGTTTATACTACACAGTTTAATTATTCGATTGAGATGTTTAATTTGGAATAGAAAATAAAATTCATCATAGAAAACTGTAATTGTAATTTTATGGGGTAACTATTGTAAACTTTCAGTCTGAGGTGTAAATAAAAACTTATCAGTTAGCTGTTAGGTAGATGTACCTATCGGGGAAGTCATGAAGTGTGAAAAACAACAAACTAGCGGATACAACACACTACATAAATGTTTTTCACATTGAGGTCATTAATAATTTAATAGAAATTAGAAAGTACGGTGGTGCGCCGTATTGTACCTAGTGCGCCGTAATGTGGTGCGCCGCTCAGCTTTTAGATACTGTTGCCACAGTCCATTATCTTTACTAGGTTAAATTCTGGTCCGTTAACTTTATTTGGTTAAATTATTAAATATTTGGCCAAAAATTGGAATAAGTCAGTAAAGTCACCAGACTGCCAGAACTGGTGAAGTGTTCACAGTTCTCCGAAATCCTCAATTTTTGCTTCTGTTCTCAGTAAAATTCATGTAAATATAGGAGGATATTAAGGATTGTTCGCACAGAAAATGTTAAAAATGTCCCATGTTTTTTTGCAGACTGAAAATAAGAATATAATTTTGGAATCATTATAATGATTATATCATAGGACATTGATAGGGTCCAAACAATTACTGGAACGCCAGTCTAGACCAGTTTGTATTTGATGCGCAAAATTCCACTGACTTTTTGAAAAAGCTGAAAAAATCCACCATAAATTTCCAGTAATTTTGCTGATCCACCAACATTTTACCCATGTTTTATTTTTTCCACCGAAAATAAATGGTAACATAGGAATAAATAGCTAAAAATCCACCGACTTTGCCAGAATATTATATTCAAAGGGAAAAAATTCCACCGACATGTCGGTGGAATTACCACGAAATCGAAATACAGACTGGAGTCTAGAAGTTAGAACATGGGACATTTTTAACATTTTCTATGCAAACATTCCTTAATTTCCTCCTATATTTACATATATTTTACCTAGAACAGAAGCAAAAATAGTGGATTTCTTTGAGAACAGCTTACCAGTTTCTGCAGTCTGGCCGGAACGGAACATGAATTACTGGAACTGGGAACGGACCATGAATTACTGGAATGGAGTTTTATTGAGAAATAGTCCTTGTTAAGTCATATAGGAATACATTAGGTCTATTTATACCAGACTGCAAAGCATGCACAATCAGTCTCCAGATATTTAATTATTGGGGCAATTTGTTTCCAAAGATTTTCCAATTTCTCTCCAAAATGCAATGGCCAAAATTCTCTCCACTAATACATGTGAATATAGGGATTAATTAGAAAATTGTCTCCACTCTCCGGATAATTCAGGTCCTCAGGAGACCAATTTCAAGGCCTTAACAGTCGCCGGATAAACTTCATGCATCTTTTGGCTTTTGCAGAGTCGCAGACTGGTATGTATGTTCCAATTGATATCATATTTTACCATTTTATAGTTATTTCTGTTCGTATATTTGCTACCAAACATCTGCAACATAGTTTTAAACTTTACAAGAGTATATGCTGAAATTTGTTTTCTTTGCATTATCATAATCTTTCTAAGAAAATATTTTAAGGGGGAAACTACTAAAGTAATTTTAATATTGGATTCCATATTACAGTTTTAATGAGAAGTATTTTGGTTTTATTTTGTGTATCCATTACTAGTATATTTTGATATTCTATTAATCAGGATTTTAATTTTATGCAACATATACAAATTTAGTTCGTTTTAATCGGGCCAGTCTGTATTTTGTGGTAATTTCCACCGACATGTCGGTAGAATTTTTTCCTCTTGAAAGTAATATTCTGTCAAAGTCGGTGGATTTTTAGCTATTTATTCCTATGTTACCATTAATTTTCGGTGGATAAATGGGTAAAATGTTGGTGGATCAGCCAAATAACCGGAAATTTATGGTGGATTTTTTCAGCTATTTCAAAAAGTCAGTGGAATTTTTTGCACCAAATACAGACTGGTAATCAGGTAGTAGGTAAATTCATAACTGCTATCTGTCGCATTGAAGTTATGATGACCCATGACTTACTTAATATACATATACTGTACATATGTATATCAATGCATATTAATATGTATATTAATATATACTTACTTAATCTACATAACATATAAATGATATAATGAAACAAAAATATTGTAAACCTATGTCCTATAACACGGAATCACGGACTATCTAAGTCATCAGTCACGTCAATTTTCTGTCTATGTTTCAGATGTTTGGTAGCGAATATACGAACAGAAATGAGTATAAAATGGTGAAATAAGACATCAATTGGAACATAATAGACCTACCTAATGTATACCTAAATGACTTAACAAGGATTATTTCTCAGTTAAACAACTCCGTTCAGGTAATTCATGGTCCGTTCCGGTAATTCCTGTTCCATTCTGGTAATTCATGGTCCGTTTTGGTTATTGTATGAACGATATAAGCAGATTTTCTTTTACATCTTTTTAATACTCGTTCTTCGAAACTTCAAAATGGATCACGTTTCTTATCAATTCTTTCAATTAATGATATATGCAAAATTAGTGTATAATGATTGATACTCCCTGATAGCATGCACTATCAGGCCAACGTTGGCAAAGTAAAGGCACGATCGTTGCACCCCAATGCTATTACACACTTGGCCAATGTATGATAAACGACATTGGGCCAATGGTTGTCAAACCAGTCTGCAGAATGTGTCTCTTCTCCTGCAGAGATCTCCAATTTCTAAAATTCAATCAAAAACTCCTGCAGAGAGTCTTGGAAAAATGTTCCATATTCTGCAGACTGGTTGCCAAACAGCCAATCTGCAAAATAAGGGATATTTTTAACACTTCTGTGCGTACAATCCTTAATTTTCTCCTGTATTTAGTTATTTACATGTATTTTACTGAGAACAGAAGCTAAAATAGAGAATTTCTTGGAGAACAGTTTACCAGCTCCTGCAGTCTGGCCAAACAGCACTGGCCCAATGAAGGGAAACATTGGTTATTGGTTAACCAATCCAGTGATTTTTTAATGTAACAGTATATTTATTATACTGGTTTACCAGATCTATTTAGCAGTTGTTGCCGGGATATCAGAGAGGTTAGGTGCAAACGATCTCTTCCAACTTTAATCACACCAAATAGCCAATTTAATATTCTCGATTTAGTATATATTTCAAATTATAGCCTTTTCTTGAAATTTAGTATAAATGAGCCTGTTATTCCTCCAATTATTACTTGAACACTTTATTTATTTCATTCGTAAAATTGAGCCTGGCCGCTAGTTAATTCATATAGCTATTTAGTATAGAAAGTTATTTTTCCCATTGAAATAATTATTTAAATTGTAAAATAAACTCTCTATCAAATTTTAAATTTAAATATTATTATTTGGTTAAATTAGTGCAGGTAAAATAATATACATTTGAGTTTGAATGGGTAACTGTTGAATACTCTATCACCCTGATCTTGAAACAGGATAAGATGAATTTATAGGACAGTTACTTCATTGTGAAAAGTAACTGTTGTCTACACGTGTTCTGAATAGTGTAATCAAATACGCCTCTAATATAATAATAGAACTGGCCGTAGACCGGCATGAAATCAGCAGCATTATGTATTAATATAAGAGGTTTATAATTAATTAATAGGACGTTTATAAGTTATTCATGAGACATTTATAAGTCATTTGCCAGAACTCGGTCAGTGAGTTGACAAAACGTCAGATTTTCACTAGCCCAATGCAACACTAGCACTACATCGGCAACGTTAAGTATTGCCGGTTCCAATAAGTCGTTTATTTGTGGTTATACTGTTCAGGGCCTGTGGACATCTGTGAGGTGGGCTAACGTCGGGCCTTTGCTGGCCCAATACACCGAGACCGACATGGCAGTGTTGGCTAAGAGTTACGTTCTGAATTGGGCCAACGTTGGCCTAACATTGTAATGATTACTGGGTTATCATCTATAAGGTTGAATATTCATAAAATATTAAAGCAAATATTTTTTTAAACTAAAGAAAGTTCTGGTCCATTAACTTAACTAGCTTAATTTTTCATTTCTGGTCCATTATCTTCACTAGCTTAATCTCTGGTCCGTTAACTTTACTTGGTCCGTTATTTTTACTTGCTACGCCTATTGCCTACAGGCTACAGCTACCTTCATGAAAGCTATTCTTTCTTTGGAATCGAAATGTAACTCGTCTGTCATGTTTCCAAGTATGTACAAAGTTGCCAGTATAATGGAGAGTTTTAGTGGGGAGAAATAAGTGGTAGCTATGTAGAGTCAAATATCAGCCCTCTAATTTTTAATTACAGCCCTCTCAAGACTCAAGGGGGTCTCTAAAACTTTCCTGAACTGAAATTACATTAAAATGTTGCATAACTATCAAAATAAGCATAGTGCATGCTACAATTTATTACTTTATGTTATTGAAGTCATTGTTGAAATTTTAGTTAAATGTATTACACACTCGTTATATGTTTAATGTTAACTTCCTGTTAGACTAGCTCAGCTATATTAAATTACCTATTTTTTAAATAACAATGTATTACTTTTATGAGAATCGGACTTAAGGTCTAAAGTCCATTACATTTCCGGCGCGTGTTAAATAACACAGCATGTAGACCCTTAAGGCAGTCTGTCTTTTACATTCCTCAGAGAGAGATGTGATTCCCTCATCTCTCTAAATAGACTTCTAATTGTATAACATATTTACTCTTTAAATAAACTCTATGTCTTAACGTTGTTAACCCACTGTAATTTAACCTAATTCTAACAGGTTATGGGCCCAGTGAACGATAAGAGTTTATAAATCAAATTATGTTTAAACAAATTATAAGTTTATAACAGTAATAAATAAAAACTAAGTGCAGTGAAAAAAGTGTTAAACTATATGAAACATATACGCACGAACGCTTGTGTAAGCATATCGTGTTAACGCGCTTATGAGGTCAATTATATTGATTGCTCTAGCTAAAAATGTACTTGTTTTTATAATATAATCATTTAGTATTTGTGCGGAAGAGGTGTCAAGAGAGGTCACAAATTAGCTACCTTTAAATCTGTGACCTTATCCTTTGGTAAACAGTCTTTCAACAAAAGGTTCTTGCGAACTAAGACTTGTGTTGCTGTTCCAATTGAATATTAATAATTATATTCAGTGAAGTTATTCTTATGAATTAGAATAATTTTAAAACATCAATTCAGTTAAACAAGTAAATCAATTTAACTGCTTTGTTGGTTTATATTTGTTAAGTATTGAATGATAATAAATACTTTCAACAAAAGGTTCTTGCGAACTAAGACTTGTGTTGCTGTTCCAATTGAATATTAATAATTATATTCAGTGAAGTTATTCTTATGAATTAGAATAATTTTAAAACATCAATTCAGTTAAACAGTAAATCAATTTAACTGCTTTGTTTGTTTATGTTTGTTAAGTATTGAAAGATAATAAATACTTTGAAAACATGTCTTCAAATAAGTTACCGGGGATTGTTCCCCTAGACGGAAATAATTACCCCACATGGAGGATACAGATGCAGATGTATCTCTTAAGAGAGAAACTGATGGATTTTGCTGATGGAACTAAACCAGTTCCAATAGATTCCGCTTCAGCTGATGTTAAAGCTTCCTATGCGAATAACAAGAATAAAACTCTTGCTGATATAGTACTATCTATTTCTCCGGATCAATTGTACTTAGTTGGACAACCCACGGATCCACAAGCTGTCTGGACCACCCTTCAAGAAACGTTTCAGAAAAACACGTGGGCTAACAAATTTTGTCTGAAGAAGATGCTCTACAACTTAAAATTGAAGTCTCCTGAACTACTCAACTCCCACTTGAAGGAACTAACTGAAGTTTTTCAAGAGCTTGCCTTGTTAAATCAAGTGATCAGTGTAGAGGATAAAGTTATTTGTCTCCTTTCATCACTACCAGAGCCGTTTGAAGTGCTTGTCACCGCACTTGAAGCTCAGACAGACATACCTACCTGGATTATCGTAGCTGACACACTCTGGAGAGAAGCTGAAAAGTTGAGTATTAAATCCAATAATGCATTGGCATTATCCAATACTCAGAATGATGCTGTAGCAAATAAACAGTCCATCATGTGCCATTTTTGCAAAAAATTGGGACACCTGAAAAAAGACTGCTTTATATTTAAACGGTATTCTCAAACTAACAGAACTCAAAACCAGCCAAATGGTGTAAATGTAAGTCATATAGAACTTAATCACACAATGTATGCTAATGATATCGCTCTTTGTAACAAATATGCCGACAGTAATATTTGGATAATAGATTCAGGCTCTTCATCACACATGAGTGGTGATAAAAATTTATGTAAAGATTTTGCAAATATTAGCAAACCTATCAATGTTAAAGTAGGTAATGGAGATGTCTTACAAGCTATTTCACTAGGAAATGTTTCTGTTATTGTGAATATACCAGGTGGTGGAAGTAGAACATGTAAAATAAATGATGTACTATATGTGCCAAATCTAGCTTTTAATCTACTATCAGTGTCAAAAATGACAAGTAATAATAAATCTATTATTTTTGAAAATGATAAATGTAAAATATTGAACGAAAATAAAGAGTTAATTGCTGAGGCTAACTGTATTGGTCAACTCTATTATCTAAATACTTTAGTTCATAAAGCTGCAGTAACTGTTGATCAAAATAAAGTAAACATTTTATGGCACAGAAGGCTCGGTCATATAGGTAACGATAACTTGACTAAAATGATCCGAACTGAATCAGTAAATGGTCTGGATAGTAAATTAAAAGCTATAGAAGGCGTGTGTGAACACTGCTGTAATGTGAAAATGCATAAAATACCTTTTTCTACAAGCATTAAGAAAAATTGTAAACCTCTTGATTTAATCCACACAGATGTCTGTGGGAAAATTACTCCCACTTCCATGGGTAATAATTCATATTTTCTGACCTTTATTGATCATGCTACTCGATACTCCTGGATATATGTTATTGCCCATAAGAGTGATGTGTTTCAGAAGTTTTTGGAATGGAAAGCTATTGTTGAAAATATTTATGAAAGGAAAATTAAAACCTTGCAGTCAGATAATGGAGGAGAATATACCTCAAATAAGTTTGAATCATATTTACGAAATGAAGGTATAATTCACCAGAAATCTATTCCTAAAACTCCTGAACAAAATGGGTTAGCTGAAAGATTTAATAGAACTATTATGGAAAAAGTTAGATGTATGTTATCTGATTCAGGAATTGATAAGGAATTCTGGGGTGAAGCACTATATACTGCAAATTATCCAAATAATAGATGCATTAATTCATTTTTAGTAAATAAAACTCCATATGAAGCTTTAAATCTTAGAAAACCCAACGTTAGTCATGTAAAAGTTTTTGGATGCACTGGGTATGCGCATATTTCTCGAGATGAACGATCAAAATTAGAAAATAAAGCTACCAAATGTCTCTTTATTGGCTATGGCACAGTTACTAAAGGGTATAAGATGTATGATGTTGAATCTAGAAGAATCTTCTTTTCCAGGAATGTAACCTTTGATGAATCAATTTCATCTAAGATTGAGAGCCCTCAACTGAGTGAGACTCCTACCTCTCCACTGGTGTTCCCTTCAGAAGATTCAGAACCTGCTGGGCCTGAGAACCAAACTCCTGAAAATAATCCTCCCTGATGCGCAACCTGTACCAGCTATCAGTCCTGATGAGGATCTTAGACGATCGTCTGGAACTCGTAGAGCTCCTATTAGATATGGTAGTTGGGAGTATGATCAGTTTGAGGAGGAGGAGGGTTTATTAGTAAATGGTTTATTCAATATCGAGCCTAGGTCGGTATCTGAGGCTCTTAATAGCGGTTCTGAATCCTCTAAATGGAAACATGCCTCTCTGGTGCCTCCCAAGAAGCTGTATTTCTAAATAAATTACTATTAGATCTTAAAGTACCAAATAAGAATCCTATAGTTTTGTTTGAGGATAATCAGTCGGCTATTTGCATTGCTAAAAATGCTAAAAATCATCCTAGATCGAAACACATTGATATTAAATTTCATTACATTAGAGATCTTGTTGCTTCAAACACATTTAAACTTGTGTATTGCCCCAGTGAAACTATGCTTGCTGACATATTCACTAAACCGTTGCCTACTGATAGATTTACCAAATTAGTTGAATTAATAGGCATGAAAAATATATAATGTCGTGTGAGGAGGAGTGTTGAAATTTTAGTTAAATGTATTACACACTCGATATATGTTTAATGTTAACTTCCTGTTAGACTAGCTCAGCTATATTAAATTACCTATTGTTTAAATAACAATGTATTACTTTTATGAGAAACGGACTTAAGGTCTAAAGTCCATTACATTTCCGGCGCGTGTTAAATAACACCGCATGTAGACCCTTAAGGCAGTCTGTCTTTTACATTACTCAGAGAGAGATGTGATTCCCTCATCTCTCTAAATAGACTTCTAATTGTATAACATATTTACTCTTTAAATAAACTCTATGTCTTAACGTTGTTAACCCACTGTAATTTAACTTAATTCTAACAGTTATGACGTTTCTGTTGTTAGAGGCCGCAGTTAGTTCCTGCTTGAAAGTTGACCCTAAAACCTGTAAATTAAAAGTAAATCACTATAAAAAAAAGTCTCAAGAGATAAACATACATCAGACATGAAGCGTATTCATCATGATTATGCACCAGTCCAGTCTGCAGGAACTGGTAAACTGTTCTCCAAGAAATTCTCTATTTTTGCTTCTCTTCTCAGTAAAATACATGTAAATATAGGAGAAAATTAAGGACTGTTCCGACAGGCCACAGAAAATGTTAAAAATGTCCCATATTCTGCAAGCTGGCACCAATCCAGTCTGCACAAGATGCATGAAGTTATGAAGTTTATCCGGCAAGGTGAAACGTATCTGAAAGCTGAGCGGCACACCACTCTAGGACATTAACGTTCTATCAGATAGGTAATTTGAATACAGATTAATGATAAATGGAGTGAATTTAATAGGTAATTGTTGTATCAAATTTATGACTGACGGTACCTGAATCCAATGTTTATACTACACAGTTTAATTCTTTGTAGTTTGAAATTCTTTTATTGAAATGTTTAATTTGAAATCAAAAATAAAATTCATCATAGAAAACTAAAATTTCAATTTTTGGGGGTAACTATTGTAAACTTTCAGTTTGAGGTGTAAATAAAAACAGTTAGCCGTTAGGTAGATGTAATGAAGTGTGCAGAACAACAAACTAGCGGATTCAACAAACTACTTAACAGATATTTACATTGAGTTCATTAATAGAAAGTACAGTGGTGCGCCGCTCAGCTTTTAGATACTGTTGGGCGAGGTGGCGACTATTGAGGCCTTTTAATTAGTTTCCTGAATTATTGGATGACAATTTTCGTATTAATTCACATGTTGACATGTAATTATTGTAGAGTATTTTGTTATTTTTGGCACATTGGAGAGAAATTTGAAAATCTTTGGAGAGAAATTGCCCTAAGAATTAAATATCTGGAGACTAGTTGTGCATGCTTTGCAGACTGGCCACCCATGATCCAGTCTACAGAAACTGGTGAAGTGTTCATAGAAAATTAGTGATCTCTTATTCAGTTATTCTGTTTGTAGCAAAATTAATGTAAATATAGGGATTAATAATTAATTCAGAAGTGTTTGTTGAAAATTATTTGAAAATTAATTAATTCAAAATTGTTGGGGAGAGAATGTCCCAAATAGGTAAATATCTCCCATATTCTGCAGTCCATAATGATGTTTCCAAGTAAGTTGCACCATCGCATGTAAGATCTTCACAAGGAAGTTAAATTTCTCCATAAAAGCATCTTAAATGTGGTCAGGCTGCAGGAAAGAAATCCTCTTGTTGGAGTTTAGCAAACCTTAAAAGTTAAAATACAGTAATAAATTAATAGGAACTGTATAATCCAGACTGTATTTCATGCTGCCAGACTGCAGAATAGGGGACATTTTTCCAAAACTCTCTGCAGGAGTTTTTGATTGAATTTTAGAAATTGGAGATCCCTGAGGGAGATCATGAATTAATTCCTATGTTACCATTAATTTTGCTGCGGGATATTTTGAATTAATTTTTATGTTACCATTAAGTTTGCTGCGGGAGATTCTGAATCTGCTGCTAAGAGTCAGAGAGTAACTCTCTCTCAAATTAAAATCTCTGTAGGAGAAGAGACACATTATGCAGACTGGTATTTATGGAAGATTCCACAGACTTGTCAGTGAAATTTTTTTCTTTTTGAAAATACTATTCTTGCAAAGTTGATGGAATTTTGAAAGAAAAAGTGAGAAAATACTAATAACATATCCCGAAGATGAAACTGAGGACTATAATGCTCCTTTTCTTTGGAGGAACTGAAAAGGAGCAAAAACACATCTCTAGGAAGAGATAATATTCACCATATTATACTGATGAATTTACCTAATATTTCCCTAAAGTTTCTCCTTTCACTATACAATAAACTTTGAAAAGAGGGAACTTTCCCATCAGTGTGGAAATCAGCTGCCATCATCCCTTTTCCCAAACCAGGCAAGGACTCGACTAACCCAATAAAGTATTGACCAATTACCCTGACAAGTTGTGTCTGCAAATTAATGTTGAGGATGGTCAACCTGAGGCTAGTCTGGAACCTTGAAAAAAGAAATATACTGCATGAAAATCAATATGGATTTAGAAGATGCCGCAGCACCTCTGACGTCCTAGTGAAAATAGACTCTTATATTCTTTTGCTATGAAGGAACATGTGGTCGCTGTGACACTGCTTTAATTCTTTTGCAATTAGAAAAAAGACATAGGAAATCTCTGAATTTTATTAGGGGCTTCAAACAAACCTGTATGAAAGATCACATACCTGCAATTAGAAATTACAGGCAAATAGAGACTAGCAAAAAATTGACTACTCAAAATATTAAAAATTTGTGCAGTAAAAATATGAATGGCAACAAATAGGAAACTTTAAAATGGTAAAACTAAAATTCTCAACTATTAGGCACCATAGAGTAAAAAATCAATTTGTCAAAGGAGACAGCATTTACACTATGTAAAGTAAAAAGAATATAAAAGACTAAGAGTAAAATATTATACCGAGAAAAATGTTGAGCCTATACTAAATAAAAACATTAAAAAGAGTAGAATCTTAACCCATTCACTCCAACTTTTGCACAGTCAAAATTTTGTGTTTTGCAACATTTCCATGTTCATATGACACCTATAAATCACCTTAACCAATATCTCTAGTATTGGGACAAAAGTGTCCCAACAGTATAACGAGCAAAAATTTGTGATAAATTTGTCTCAACAGTATTTCACTAATAGTGAAAATAAATGACATAGGTGTATTATAATACTGTAGGGACAGATCTGTCCCTACTTGAAATATATCATACAACTGGCAACTCCCCTTTCGATATAACCCTGATTTGTCCCATCCCAAGCCATTTTAGCGGTAGAAAATGCGTTTTAGTACTCAAAAATTATTATTGGGACAAAAATAACCCCTTAGAAGTGAAAGGGTTAATAAGCTTAGGAAAAACTAATTTAAAGTTCAAACTGTTTGATCAGCCATGAATGTTCTGAAAATATTGCAAATTGATACAAAAATTCTTGGGAGAGAAAAATGGCAATCTTTAATCTTTGGCATGAATTAAAATATAGTTATATTTAAAAGACTAAAATTCCTAAAGGTAAAGAAGTATAAAACAGATATCAATTACTGTGACACTAAAATAAATACCTAAATACAGAACTACTTTCTTTGTATGACTCGATGAGACAACTTAGGATAATGATTAAAAAGTAAAAATGGTTTGTTATTGTTGACTTCTGACTACAAATTTCTTAAAATTAAACTCTCTACCTAACTGGCTAAATTAAAATTAAAAAACAGTGCATAATATGTGCAGTGACACGCTGTATTCTTTGATATACAGAAAGCATATGATACTACTTGGAAGTACAGAATTAAAAACTATCAGCTTCATAGGGTCTCTACCAAAATTCATAAATAATATCCTGTCAGAAATGCAGATGAATGTAAAAATTGGTGATCAATATTTGGCTCTGTTGCTCAATATGAAGGTGTACCACGGGGAAGTGTACTGAGTTGTACACTCTTTGCACTAGCTATGAATCACTGCAAGCAAACATGCCTCAGTATGTGGAAACTAGTCTGTATGTCGACGATTCCACTGTGTTTTCTAGATTATCCAATCTAGAATCAGCCCAAAGAAGAGTACAGCTAGCAGTAATTAAAGCCAAGAAATGGACAGACAACAGTGGATTTATCTTCTCAACTGGAAAAACAGTTTGTATGCATTTCACAAAGAAGAGGGGACTTTTTCCAGATCCGGACTTAACCCTAGGAAATGGTACGATCTCGATTGTGGCAGAAACCAAATTCTTGGGACTAACTCTTGATAAAAAGCTATCATACCTACCGCACCTGAAGACCTCAGAAACAAATGTATGAAAACAATGGACATATTAAAAAGCCTGTCAAATAATACTTTGGGATCAGACAGAACGACCTTACTAAGAGTATACAGAGCTCTTCTAAGATCACAACTAGACTATGGATGCCAAATATACTCCTCTGCTTCAAACACAACCTTAAAACTGTTAAACCCTATCCACCATATGGCACCTAGAATAAGTAGGTACTGAGTTCCATCTCAAGTTGAGTGGAAACAAGGCTGCTGATGCTGCTTCCTTGAAAGGAGCACAAAAAAAAAAAAAATCCTGATATTGCTCAAACCTATCGGGATTACTTCCCTGTCTTAAATGAGGATAAGAGCCTCTAATAGATGGTCTGAAATTGAAAACAACAAACTCAGAAAAGTGAAGGATGACACATTTGTGTATAGATCGTCATGCAGAAGAATCTGCAAAGAGGTCTGTCGCCTGAGGATAGGTCACATTATACTGACCCATGGTCAACTGATGTGTGGCGATCCTGCCCCTTACTTTCTGAGCTGTTTAGTACCCCTCACAGTTGAACATATTATTGTTGAATGCCCCGATTACTCAGAACTAAGATGCCGATGCTACTTCCGAAAGGCAAATAAGTTATTGAAAGATTAACTTAGTGATAATGAGATTTATATTGGGAAGCTGTTCTGTTTTCTTGGATTGATAGGTATTGCTTATGAACTATAAAGCTATAATCTTTTGTTGAAAATCTAGTTAATTTGTGTACTGTGCTAATGACCCGTGCTGTGGTTAGAACACCAGCTGAAGCTCAACATTATGTGAATGTTGGCCCTTTATTAATAATAATAATTAAGATAGTAACTGAGGTGTAGATACAAAATTTTAAATCAACCACATTATTAGTGCCATTTTCCATATTAGTATAATTAGTTTTCCTGCTTGTTGATAGAATTTCACTCCTTTGTTAAGTCTTAGATCTTACATTAGTCATGTTTTAATTTAATTACAGTGCTATATTACTTTTCCTTATCTTGTGACTTTTATATAAGTGGCAGTATTCATGGATCAGCTCTTCTATAACCATTGCCACTAAATGATGGTGAGTGACTTTGTTAACATTCATTCATGTTTGACTGCTTTTTCAAAGTCTGTTGTAATTATTATTTATAAGAATTTCTATTATTTAATCAACTAATTGTTTCAGATGGAGTCTGCAGATGAGGTTCCTGCGATAGCAGAAGGAGAGGGAGTTATTGCTGACCAATTCAATGTGATCTACTTGGTAGAAGAGGAAGATATCAAGCCAGATGTTTCGGATCTCTCGTGGCAAGGTGTTGATCATGACCCTATAGTGCAGGGAGTGAATCAAGATGAACTTTTCTCTGATAATACATGCTATAATAATGATATTAAGAATGAACTTTCTGAAGAAGATATAACTATCAAGAATGAAGATATTGATTATGAGACCAGAATTGAGCCTGATTCTGAGATGAAACTGATACACCTAGGAAAGTTGAGTAGTGGAGATTCATCAAATTTGAACAAATGTGGAGCACCTTTTACTGAAGAATTTGAAAATTCCAATTGTACGGAATTGGAATTAGCCAATCAAAAAAGAAAAAAACCACTCAAATGCAGTTATTGTCATAAGACATTCTCTCATTCAACTACTCTCAATAATCATCAAAGAATTCACACCGGTGAGAAGCCATTCAAATGTACTTATTGTGATAAAGCATTCTCTCAGTCATCTGCTCTCAATAATCATCAAAGAATTCACACCGGTGAGAAGCCATTCAAATGCAGTTACTGTCATAAGGCATTTTCTACATTATCTATTCTCAATAGACATCAAAGAGTTCACACTGGTGAAAAGCTATTCAAATGCAGTTATTGTGATAAGTCATTCTCTCAGTCATCTACTCTCAATAGACATGAAAGAATTCACACTGGTCTAAAGTCATACAACTGCAGTTATTGTGATAAGTCATTCTCTCAGTCATCTACTCTCAATAGTCATAAAAGAATTCACACTGGTCTAAAGTCATTCAAATGCAGTTATTGTGATAAGTCATTCTCTCAGTCATCTACTCTCAATAGACATGAAAGAATTCATACTGGTGATAAGCCATTCAAATGCAGTTATTGTGATAAGTCATTCTCTGATTCATCTAATTTCAATTTACATGAAAGAATTCACACTGGTGATAAGCCATTCAAATGCAGTTATTGTGATAAAGCATTTTCTCGGTCATCTCTTCTCAATAGTCATAAAAGAATTCACACTGGTCTAAAGTCATTCAAATGCAGTTATTGTGATAAGTCATTCTCTCAGTCATCTACTCTCAATAGACATGAAAGAATTCACACTGGTGATAAGCCATTCAAATGCAGTTATTGTGAAAAACCATTCTCTTGCTCATCTAATCTCAATAAACATCAAAAAATTCACACTGGTAAAAAACCATTAAAGTGCAAAAGCTGATAAGGCATTCCTCAAGTCATCTCACTTTGATAGTCATCAATATGTTCACACTTGTGATATCAAAATAGAAATAGAAACTCACGCACCAGATGAATACCTACCAAGCAGAGACATCACAAATCAGACTGTACCTCCTCAAACCTACACAAGCTACAAACCCATACGGACAAAACTTTAGATAAATTATGCAGAGGTACAGTACACTAATAAATAGCTCAGCGATAAACACATAGTTGGTTCACGTGGGATTTTGTTATTGCTAAATTATTTGATAAAGAGGAACGAGAGCACAATTACCTCTTAATTAAATCATCAAATAATTAATGACAATTTTATTCAGAGTTCTTTCATAACTTGAAAACTATGGAGTTAATAGAAATACACGAACTATGTTTTGTGTTTCCATTTCTTTTCCAGCCCCTGTATATATTTTACGTTATTAGTTACCCTAAAATAATTCTATGGAAATTCTTACTGCAAAACGTGTTTTTGATGTCTTGACGTGATCTCACTTTGAGTTTGAAACTGGATTAGCTATTTTATCACAAATTGTTTGAGTATTCGTGTTTGTCTCATTTTTAATGTATTATAGTGATTGTTAATTGTATTTTTTAATTAATATGTTTCTGATAACAAAGTACTAATATCTTTCATTCTTCATCCTCCATTCTAAATAAATTGTGTAAGTCAGTGATATTGTTTGGGGTTCAACTTATTCTTTTCACCCTGATAAAAAATGGTAAAATATTGCTTATAGCAGCACACAACTCCCTTGTTCTATAGAATCAAAAGCTGAAAAATATTTGATGTCCATAAATTATAATAGGGCAGTACATGCTTAAAGATTTAAATATAGTTCCAATCCTATTTTTTCAACGTCTAACAGTCTATGTTTCACTCGATCAGTAGATTATATTGTACCACAATTTCAACGTCTCTTTGTGGTCAGACTATTTGGAATAGCATACCGTCTGATATCCGTGAAGCTAAATCACACTCAATATTTAAATCAAAATACAAGCATTATTTAATATCCCTAATATACAGTGTTGTAGTGTCTGAAAGTTACTACCACTGCGTATCACTACTTACCTTTTATTTGCTCTCCTTTGATGATTTTTGTCATGTAGCATATATTGTATTGTGATGTTCATTTAATTTTCATTGCCCGAAAAGTATTCTCTAAATACTTATATATGGACTTGATTTCTGATGTTGTATTGCATATGTTTTTTAATAGCTTACAGCCTGTCCGACTGTGAGCTATGTTGTAAAAGGACAACATTTTATCAATAAAGATGTTTCAATTTTCGGAATAAATAAATAAATTATTCCACCCCGGTAGATTCCACACAAGGTAAATTATACCCCAGTGACAATGCTCATTAGTAGGGTTGTGACAATATGCGTTTAAAGTCATAGATCCTGAAAATATTATTGACTGAGAGAAATAAACACTATTGAATCGTTCTAATTCAGCGGTATATAGTATTCAATATCATTGTATTTCGTTTCGTCTATGATATTCCTAAGATCTAAGATTTAAAACGCATATTGTCACAGCCCTACTAATTTGGGTGACAATAAAAAGACAATTTTCATTATAGATAGCCATTTTTTAAATAAAAATGCAATTATTTATTTATTAAGAGTATAAAAGAAAATTTATGCATGGATTCAAGTCCTTTTTATAAGTAATAATTACCTTTCGGGCAAAACACATATCAAATAAAGTAAAGAAACTACTAGCCATTCGAATCAAGCATTTAAGTACAGGTAGATGAAAAAAATAAACAAAAACAAACAACTCAATTAGCAGGAGAAAAGAAATGTACAACAGAAACAACAACGCTACAATAAACATTAAAAAGAGTTTGGCACAGTTCAAAGTACCACATACAAAATGACAAGAGTTTTTCAGGGTATGTTTCAGTAAAATAGCTATTAAGGGATCTTTTAAAATTAAGGTACTATTATACAAGGGTAACCTTCTTGTTAGACACAAAATTCTATTGCTGGGCACATATTAGAAATAAAATTAGAGTTTTGCAGAGGAGATCAATTAGATACGTGTATGGACTTGGTTTTATGGAACATACTGGTGAATTCTTTCAAAACATGAAGTTATTGTCCTTAGACGATTTGTATAAGTATTCGGTTGGGGTATACATGTATAGTTTTTAATTTTGAATCATTTGATGTTTCACTCCGTAACACACTGTTAACTTTTCACCAAACTCATGATCATTCAACTAGATATAGGGATAATTATGTTCTGCCTAGATATAGGAAAACCAAATCTAAGGCTTCAATAAAGCATACCGGTGTTAAGATATGGAATGATATTCCGTGTCACATCAGAGATAGTCCAAATTTGATAGCTTTTAAGGGAGTCTTTAAAATATATCTGTTGAGGCAGGAGTAGTTATTTGTAGTCTGCTTGATGATTTAAAATTTGTAGTTCTGTGTTTCTGATATTGTATATGATTTTTTTTTCTTAATGTTCTTGCTATGTGTTTTTTCTATTATTGTTTTTGAATGATTATACGTTGTACAATTTATGTGATAAGCGGTTGCCCCAGAAGCTAGTCGCTTTTTTGGGCCATAATATGTTCCTTTTTGTCTGTGACTGCCCGAGCACAGTCATATTTATAAGGGCTTATTATGTTTATAAATAAATAAATATCTATGTCGATTCCTTGTGTTATACTGGTGTTGAACAGGAGATAACTGAGAATCCTGGACCTTGAAGACATGTTGGCACAATAAAAATTTGTGCACAGTGCATAATTTTAGTATCTTGCTTGCTTTAAATAGAGGCTCGCTGTGTGCCAGATGATCACTACCATGAATCAACCGGATTACCTTCTTCTGCTTTGCATTAAGAGACTGAAGATGACATACGTTTGTATTTTCCCAGATTAGATTGCAATAATAAATATAAGGATACACAAATGGATAATACAATTTACGAAGACTATCATATGAAAGAAAAAATTTCAATTTAGAAAGAATACCTATTGATTTAGAGACTTTACCAGTTATATAAGAAATATGTGTATCAAATTTTAACTTTCTTTCCAATTGCATGCCTAAAAATTTACAGAAAGAACACTGTCAATGATAGTTTGATATAATAAAAGTTGATTATTTTGATTAGTGATGTTCAAATTGGTGAATAAATTTGCTTTCGTCTTAGAAGCATAAGGACACCGCCCCCCGAAGAAATCTCAAAATTTTATCTTTTTTTTTTATTGTGTAAATAGTTGCTTTATAACCTTCTTATAGTGTGTGCAAATTACCAGAGGTCTCGTATAACTCTAACCCCCTGGGGAGAGGAAGAAAGGGAAAAGTGGGCCGGGGGGTAGGGAGTCAATATGTACTCTAAAAACCATCTCTCAGCCAATTATAATTCGTAATAATTAATTATATCGCTATATCTGGTATCTAACATACCCGTGTAGCACGCTTACACCAATGGATGCAAAGAGAGATTAGTCAGTTGCCCGTAAACCTTCGAAGTGGATGGACGCTGCGTGTCAGATCATCAAACTTTGAAAGGAAATTCCTACTAATTTTGATATCTACAAATCTTGTAATTCAAAACATCCCAACTGTGTTTTAGTTGAAGTTAGAGCATTGCGGTTTTTTGCATTCGATACTCCATAATGATATCTAAAATATGATTTTCTTCGAATTTGGTTGTAGGAAATTTTTTCCGACAAAAAATTTTTTTCAAAATTTTTGGTTTACTTTTTATGAAAAAATCGAATTTTAGAAAAACCATTCGAAAATCAAAAATCAAAGAAGATCATATTGTAGATATCAGTATGGAGAATCGAATGCAAAAAACCGCAATGCTCTAGCTTCAACCAAAAAACCGGTGGGTTTTTTTTTTAAATAGTTCGAAATTTGTTAGAAATTCGAATAACTCGTTTTGTATGGGTCCAATCGAAAAAATGTCAAGAACAAAAACAATAGATAATTGAATTTTATATACACTTACAAGGTTTAAGAACCATAACTTCAATAATAAATTTTTTTCAAAATTTTGGGGGCGGTCCCCTTCATAGACAATCTATTTGTACAAGCCCATTGTTCAAATAGAATTACTTCCCTATTGGCTAAGTTTACAAGATCAGGATAGGAGGGGCATGACACAGACAGAGTGGTGTCATCTGCGAATTGAATACATGAAAAATAATTAGAAACATTTGGCAGACCATTGATATAGAGCAAAAAAAGTAAGGGACCAAGAAATTGCCTTGGGGCACGCCAATATTGATACACTTGCAATCACTACACGACTCACCAACTCTCACGTACTTAGTTCTATCAGACAAATAACTAATTATTTGGGTTTTCTCAAATACCTGGAGTTTCAAATCCCTAGATACGACGCTTTCGAGAATGAAATTCTTTTGGCACCTATGAAATTTAAATGAAAAGTATTAAACTTTAGTTCCGATTTAACTATTTCTTTTAATTTAGATTTAAAAAATTGCTATATCTAATTCAATTAATCATTGAATTTTAATGAATATTTTGGTGCGAGTACATGGATGGACGATAGGGGCTAGAACTCAATCACGGAGGAAACGGGAAATGTTGCCGCATAACCCCTCACAGCCCCGTTTACATTGACACTCACATTGGAAGCTCACATCCACGGGCAACGGGCAAGTGCACACTCAAAAAGAGTCTTGACTGTTCACATTTGAAAAGCGTTTGGCGGGCAGATTGAGACTGTGCGAGAGTTCTTAGTTGGTATTCAGATTCGATGGCGAGAAATGTTGTTACACTGGGCAAAGCGGCAGGGCCCCTAGTGTAACAACATGAAATAATTTATAGCACCAAAGCTATGGTACATAAATTTCATCTGTCTCATAAACTTTATCAGATTTTTTCGATTCGTTGACTTTATTACGGTGTTAGTTCCGTATAGTTTGAATTTTAGTTTTTACATATTCTCCATCTCTACCTAATATTAATAACTAGTGTACTATCCCGTTAAAAATAACTGTTTTTTAATGAAAATTGAATTTTAATTCTATGACTTTTCAGTTTTCGGAAAATATTGAGTTTTCGGAAAATCTTCAGTACCTAGCTACCTATTCGGAAAATTTTGAGTTTTTGGAAAATTTTGTGTTATGGGAAAATTTTGTGATATGAGAAAATTTAGTGTTGTGGGAAAATTTTGTTTTTGAAAAATTGAGTTTTAGAAAAAAAATTATTTTGGGAAAATATTGAGTTTTCCGAAAATTTTGAATTTTATAAAATAAAATTTTTGAGTGTGATGGATTAACACATATAAAAACACAATGCTCTTTGTTATAGGTTGGGATAATAATAAATTTTGTTTAATGTCATTATTGCTCTCTATCTCAAATATCTATATGCTTTACTTTATGATTTCCTAAGGCTTTCGTGAGTCCTATAAAGATTGATTAGCAGTTCTACTCGTTGCCATCCTTTTTGCAGCAGCTTCGATGTTAACAACCTCCCCCTGGTGCATCAATGGACTGACTGAGCCACAGTGAGTGTCACTCAGAGTGTCGAAAAGAATGGCCAAGGTGAATGTTGAAGTGAGCCTCAAGCTGCCCGCTGGTTTGCCCCTCCACTGCGCGTTTGTCCGTTGTTTCAACACTCAGAGTGTGCAAAAGAGCCTCAATGTAAACGGGGCTGAAGATAGAGAATCCTCCCGGTCTCTGCACATGGACTGGCCTACGCACTGATGTGGCTGTAAATGTAAACGGAACGTTAGATTCAGAAATCTAAAATATATAAAAAAGAACATAAGAGATTTAAATCACAAGGAACTTCAATTATAAAAAAAAAAATTATAAAGGACTTGAGAATTGAAGATTCAAATAGTCTGGTAGCGATAATTTCCAAATCAACAAGGTAAATATATGAAAAGGTAAGTAAATGTCAAGGTAAGTATCTAAGTAATTGTCAAGGTAAGTATCTAAGCAATTGTCAAGGTAAGTATCAAATTAATTGTCAATGTAAGTATCTACGTAATTAAATTACCTTGACAATTACTTAGACAATTACCTCATTACTTGGTTTTTGATGAAATATCAATATTCAAGTTCTGTTAAGTCGGGTTATGTTGATAGTATATTGTTTAGGATACCTTATTTGTTTTCATTGAGTTTTGAAAACAAATCCCTCTGGCGGAGTGTCTAAAATATTTAATTTCCATGGAGAGCAAATTTGAAATTAGCAGTTTGGCATGATTTACATTGTTCGTGGGAGTTAATTATTAACTAGTAGCAAATAGTTTAGGTGGTAGCAAATAGTTTAGATAGTTTCCGTTACTAATAACTACAATCTTTATTCAAATGAGTGACGATAATTTACACCACTGAGAATATTTTCTTATTTCAGTAGTTAAACGACCTAGAAGTGAAAGATCTGCGACACAAAATTTCAAATTAACACTAACGTATTTCTGCCTAACAAGGAAAAGCTGCTCACTCAACCATGTAAAAATATCTAAATTGTATCATTTATTTTTTATTTCATAAATAGGTACCTAACAACCTTATAAATGAGTGTACAAAAAATCAGAACCACCTAAACTAATTGCTACTACCTATGCTATTTGCTACTACCTAAACTGATTGCTACTACCTAAACTAATTGCTACTACCTGAACTATTTGCTACTACCTAAACTAATTGCTACTACCTATACTATTTGCTACTACCTAAACTGATTGCTACTACCTGAACTATTTGCTACTACCTATACTATTTGCTACTATCTAAACTATTTGCTACTACCTATACTATTTGCTACTACCTAAACTATTTGCTACTAATTAAACTAATTTCTACTACCTGACCTATTTGCTACTACCTTCACTATTTCCTACTACCTAAGTCCTAAACTATTTACTACTACCGAAACTATTTTCTAATATCTAAACTATTTTCTAATATCTAAACTATTTTCTGCTATCTAAACTATTTGCTACTATCTAAACTATTTCTACAACATAAACTATTTACTACTACCGAAACTATTTGCTACTACCGAAACTATTTGCTACTACCGAAACTATTTTCTAATATCTAAACTATTTTCTAATGTCTAAACTATTTTCTAATATCTAAACTATTTTCTAATATCTAAACTATTTTCTACTATCTAAACTATTTACTACTACCGAAACTATTTGCTACTACTGAAACTATTTTCTAATATCTAAACTATTTTCTACTATCTAAACTATTTTCTACTATCTAAACTATTTACTACTACCGAAACTATTTTCTAATATCTAAACTATTTTCTAATATCTAAACTATTTTCTAATGTCTAAACTATTTTCTAATATCTAAACTATTTTCTAATATCTAAACTATTTTCTACTATCTAAACTATTTACTACTACCGAAACTATTTTCTAATATCTAAACTATTTTCTAATATCTAAACTATTTTCTAATATCTAAACTATTTTCTACTATCTAAACTATTTGCTACTATCTAAACTATTTGCTACTACCTAAACTATTTCTACCACATAAACTATTTGCTACTATCTAAACTATTTGCTACTATCTAAATTTTTTGCTACTATCTAAACTATTTGCCACTACCTAAACTATTTCTACCACATAAACTGTTTGCTACTACCTAAACTGATTGCTACTACCTAAACTATTTGCTACTACCTAAACTATTTGCTACTACCTAAACTATTTGCTACTACCTAAACTATTTGCTACTACTTAAACTATTTGCTACTACCTAAACTATTTGCTACTACCTAAACTATTTGCTACTACCTAAACTATTTGCTACCACCTAAACTATTTGCTACCACCTAAACTATTTGCTACTACCTAAACTATTTGCTACTACCTAAACTATTTCTACCACATAAACTGTTTGCTACTACCTAAACTATTTGCTACTACCTAAACTATTTGCTACTACCTAAACTATTTGCTACTACCTAAACTATTTCTACCACATAAACTGTTTGCTACTACCTAAACTATTTGCTACTACCTAAACTATTTGCTACTACCTAAACTATTTCTACCACATAAACTGTTTGCTACTACCTAAACTATTTGCTACTACCTAAACTATTTGCTACTATCTAAACTATTTGCTACTACCTAAACTATTTGCTACTACCTAAACTATTTGCTACTACCTAAACTATTTCTACCACATAAACTATTTGCTACTACCTAAACTATTTGCTACTACCTAAACTATTTGCTACTACCTAAACTATTTGCTACTACCTAAACTATTTGCTAGTACCTAAACTAATTGCTACTAATTTTAGTCATAGATCGAAAACTAT